>OX439130.1:30703390-30776192 GCA_949318235.1 Ecdyonurus torrentis
ATATATATATATATATATATATATATATATATATATATATATATATATATATATATATATATATATATATATATATATATATATATATATATATATATATATATATATATATATATATATATATATATATATATATATATATATATATATATATATATATATATATATATATATATATATATATATATATATATATATATAGTATACTACTGACTACTTTTTCTTACATTAATGCAAAATAAAGGATCATCTTTTTTTTTTTAATAAATAGGCCTATATAAATATAATTTAAAGGACGGCAATAGTTATTTGCAAAGCATTTTTTTAAGAATCACACTTAGCTATTACATTTAGAAAATAGAAAAAAAAAAATACTAACTCACTAAATGCTACTTCAGGATGATATATGTATACTAATTACTAATACTGTCTTGATCATAATCCCAACTATTGCTAAATATGTTAATTTTAAAAGATTTATATAGTTATGAATGAAAATACTCGCTAATAGAGTAAAGCATGGACAGTACTCTTTGCAAGCCAGGGGGTCTGTTCCGTAAGTCTTCACGAGAAACTCGGTACCGAGAAAGGGGGCGTGGCTCACGAGTTTTCTATGATAAACAAGTGAGTTACACCCCCTTTCTCGATACCGAGTTTCTCGTGAGGACTTACGGAACAGACCCCCTGGCAACAGTTTACTAACAGTACGTGCTAGTCACCCCCTACATGCTCATTTTTTATTTTTATTTATTATTATATTTTTTTTTTACATGTAAAAATAATAAACACTTATTCCTCAATAACAAAGAAAATGATAGAAACGCATCTTCTGCCTTTTAAATGGAATGGCAAATTTTTGAGGGGCAAGGTAACAGGATGAACAAGCCTACTGCTGTTACTGCTGCTACCTATAATAGCAGTTGCCTAGACAACTGCTACCGCAGTGTTGCGTGACCACACGACCTAGTAACGCAAGAATTCTGATTGACTGAATTTCAGTAAGCTCCTTAGTATGCTTAAATGTCTAGTAAAAGAAACTTGATATTGTTGATGTATGCATTGACTCAAATTTCTAAAATATTTTTTGCTTGCTGCAATCTGATCTCCACGGCATAATATTACTTAAAATAAAATGCCCTTTTCAAATCGATGCACCAAAGTTTGTAAAAAAAGCAGTTGTCATTTTTTTTTTTTTTTTTTTTTATTTAACCTTATTACAGTACCATATTATGCGTAGTCTAAATATGGTATTGGTTCACCCTATTGTTTGAAGATTTTTTTGGCAAGTGCCATATAAAGTTCAATATATTTTAAATGCACTTATGCACTCTTGTTCAAGGCTCATTGCTCAGCCCCTGATAGGTCTATTAACTTCAAACAAGGTTCTATTGACTAGTAAAGGAACAACGGTTTTGAGGCTGACTATAAGGGGATGTGATCGAAATCGCTTATAGTCAATAAGGTCACAAATTTCAGAATCAGAACCACAAGATTAGATTGCACATGTTGAGAGACCCCCTTGAGAAATATAACAGAGAAGTGCCATCCCCATATTTCAGGCCCAGTCTCAGTAAGACTACATCAATTTATTTTGAGGCACCAATAGCTGCCCAGAAGAAACCATTGTCTAATATATACGCAACTGTTTTGAGGCTGAATATGCGACTATTTTGATTTCAGTATGAAGAAACAGAAGCGGATGAGATCGAAATCGTTTAAAGTCAGTCTCGAAACAGTTGATTTTTATTGGTCAATTCTGAGACACAAAAATCATACGAATCAAGCAATAACTGCTATGATTGGTGACTCCAAATGGCCTCTTCTGGGCTACTATTGGTGTCTGAAAATGAATTGAAGGATGGCACTTCCCTGCGTTCGTCTGTTTACTCTAAAAAACAGAAAAGGAAGTGCCGGAAAAGGAAACCACGTGACGGTAAAAGTGGGAGAAAGCTTGGTGACAGCAGCCAGCCAGCAGCAAGATAACCTTGAGCTACCTCCCACTTTTACCGTCACGTGGTTTCCTCTTCCGGACACTTCCTTTTCCACATTTAGAGTAAACAGATGCACGCCCTGTTGAAGTTCGCTACAGACCCCCAGACGAAATAATGACCAGACCCCGAGAGGGTGACCCAATACTAAATAATACATTGGCCCATGCATATACATACTGTTATACTCATAAGACTTTAATTGAGGCTGTGTCACTATCTTAAAGAAGACTTCTATCGGCAAGCCAATATTAAGTATCATATAAAAACCAGCTTTTATAGTGTATGTATGTATATAATGGTGTACCTATGTTATATGTATGTATATGTATGTACCGAAACGAAATGAATAACTTTCAATTTTAGTAATGCATTTCAGTGTATAGTTGTGAAGTTTTTTGATTTCGTTGCGGTATACATAATATGTACACTTTCTGTTATATAAAATCTTAGGCAAAGAATAAACCTTTATACATATATAAGACAAGACATATCATACATACATTATACACACATGAACAAAATAATTACCTCCGACGCAATAAGTTCCAATCCAGTTAGCTGCCTCCGTTTTTCTTCATTTACAAGTGCCCAGACTTCAGGATCGTCATCCTTCAAAGCTTCGTTCCCTGTCCATGTTGCTGAGCTTGCAGGCCTGGTCTGTAATTGATTAAAAAAATATTATGTATGTATTATACAGCTAGGTGTAAAAAAACGCAGAGGTACTATATTATATGCTATAGAGCTCAAGAGCCAAGACCTTACCGCCATGATAGAAGGTGCTTGTTTGCACACACGCTGAAAAATACGAAGCATAAATGAGGATTATTTTATGTAATACTATAAACTTTTTAAACCGATAACAGAAACTTGTTTATCAATTAACCTTTGACTTTAAATTCTCCTTTATACTACGTCACAAACCAGCTTAACTTGTTCTGGCAGTTGTTACTAAACGTATGCAAAGTGGACGCGCACGATCAAGATGAGAAAAACAAGTGTCAGTCAGATGATCTCTGATCACACCGGTCATAAATAACTTGATTGGCGGAGGATGCGTTAGGATGGAAGGTCAAATCGTTATCTTGAAGCTTATTGGCTACCATCGCACATTCCTTCTTTAAGGCGCAAATTTCAAAAACTTCCTTCGCATTTTACTTTACAAAATGCTTCAACAATGTCCTTTAAGGGTTGTATTCAGATGGCTTGTATCTCAAAATCTAAAAGGAAAACTTCCAAATTTTATGAAGCCATTTAAAAGTTAATAGTAACAGCTACCTATGATAAAATTTTCAGAACCCGTGACCAGCAGATAAGAGAGAAATTAATTATTGAAATTAACATGGGCTCTTATGGGACTAAAACTTTAAAAAATCATAGTTAAAAATCTAGCATGGTGACCCCCCAAAATTTTTACATTTTTGAAGATACCTAATCCTAATGTATCACTGCACAAAATTTCAGATTTTTCTGTCTTTACAACTTTTTAGTCAAATCCCGCAGTAGCTGATTTCCCGCCTTAAATGTCTTCACAGTAGATGATACAGTAGTCCATCTCCTATACTGGGAATGTCAGATCAAAAAATGCGCCATAATTCCGACTGGGTGAAGCGGGCTGAACTAAAAGTAACTGAAGTAACGTTACGCGTGTAGTTGAGCCCGCTTCACCCAGTCGGAATTATGGCGCGCATTGATCTGACATTCTCAGTATAGGAGATGGACTACTGTATCATCTACTGTGAAATGTCTTACAACTCCCCAAGCTAGCGCGTATAGTCTATAAAAACGACAATGCGATATACCATATAACTGTAACTAAATAAAGTCATAAACTTACACTGTAGTTCAGTGTCGTCTGAGATATGGCAATAATGTTCATGGTGACTTCAAAATGTGCCTCAAATCGCTCGAGTTGGAAGATGCATCAAATTGCAATGACATATAGGTTCTTTACATTTTAATGATTTATTTTACCTTGTAGTTGTATCAGCCTTCATGTTCTTGCCCTCTCTCTTTTTTTGGGTTGCATAAAATACACTAAGTTTTAAGATTTACTTGGAAAAAAATATATACGCGCGTATGACAATTAAAAACTAGAGACTATGTGTCAAGGAAAAATAATTTATTTATAAAATACATTTTGAACAATCAGATCTTATAAAATAGCTTTCACAATGGACGTAAGCTTTACTGTGTAATTTGTTGTAATTTGTTTATTGCAACAATGAAAATACATTTTCCTTAAAGACGTAGAACACCTTGAACAAAAAACTTGCCTAATATCCTAACATAACCATTATTATTTTGGCCGGAGTCATTGATTTCTAATTTATTTTCCATTTACAAAATGTCAATTGCGGGTTATTTACTACGTCACAGCTCGCCTGTATCCGTGCGCGTGGACCAGGCGAGCTGTGATGTAGTAAACCCGCAACTGACATTTTGTAAATGGAAAATAAATTAGAAATCAATGACTCCGGCTAAAATAATGTTGATATTTGGGTATTTTAGGATATTAGGTAAGTTTTTTGTTCAAGGTGTTCTACGTCTTTAAATATTATACATAAAACTAGTGCTGTAAAAATCCAGATAATTATCAAGTCCAGATTACGGATAAGAACTTATCCAGATTGCAAATAAATAAACAAAATCTGGACCATAAAAGTAACAAAATTCAACAATGGTCACTTCCTTGGGGGGGGGGGGGGGGGGGGGTGCTACAAAAATCAACTTGGATGAAGTATTTACCCAATTATCTGCAATTTTTATCTGGATTTCTGAAAATGAATAAAATTGATATCAATCTAATTATCCGGATCATGTTTCAGATACAAATTTGAATAAAAAATCATTTTTTATCTGGATGTTTTTTGACAGCACTAATAAATACATTGTGAAAGCTACTTTAAACATTAGAAAAAGTGAAAAAGATAGATCTATATACAAATGAAATGTTTTTTCTGGATTCAGCTTTCAGGTGCAATTCACATGCCTCCTTTAGAGAATCTCTTCCAGAACTTGCGAACTTCGTCGTGCCCCTCTTTAGTAACAAGAACAGTTCGTTTTGCATCACTACACCAAATTAATACTTCAAGAGATTTAGCATGATCTCGAAGTACTGTGTAATCTGCTTGAGAGAGAAACTGATTGTACAGAACACCCTCAGTGTCTGTAAATCTTTCTCGTTCATTCTCCCACAGTTGAATCTAAAAATTCAAAACATAATAATAAGATACAAGCATACTCATAAACAAACAAAATTAAAATTCAATGCCTAAAAAATCATAGAACACTTTATTATCATACCTGATCTACTACAGTTGGTGGCAATGCAGGTGGGTCTTTTAACATTTCTGGATGTGCATGTTGTCTTAAAAATCCAATTATTTGTTGTGCTGTTATTCCAGAGCGTAATGCTTGTCTCACAGAATCTCGAGTTAGTACTCCAACAGACAGATTAGGCAATCTGGGTAAAAAATAATAATAATAATCATAATCTTTTTATCTTTAAATCAAAAACTTGGCTAAATCATTGGCTAATTATGAAAATGAATACAACTCTAATTTCTAAATAATTAAATTGATCTAAATTAAATTAAAGTTTACAAACTGTTAGACTGCAACAAAAATGGTGTGGAGGTTTATTCAGTATCATTTCATTTTAAAGAAAGTATTTAAGGCTTAAACTCAGTCCTGGAAGGCCCCCTTTTTTCCAAAAACTGATCATAAAATATTTTTACATTTATTTTTGGATACTGTACATCTGTTTTATTATTATTATTATTTATTTTTTTTTTTAAATAGAAGTTCAAGTATAATTTCTTTGTTATTCCCATACATTTTTCACAATTAGTTTTTAACCATTTTTACTTTGCCGCAAAATTCAAAATCAATGTTATTCAAAGGGCAAAATAACACTTAATTTCTCGAACCAGAAATAAATTTTGACTATTCAATATTCTGATAACTGGAGCTCGCAGATCATGATATTTTTTAACCCCCCTAAAGTTTTTTTAAAAAGTTGTCAAACCAATTTTGAGATATTTTGCTTTTTTCCAGTTGGAGGTTAACCCTTAAAAATAGACATTATAATTTTTTTTTAACTTATCCATTCGTGAGGAAAGGAGGCTATATTCTGAAAGGGGTCAAATTTATACCAATACTATACATCATAAAATACCTTAGCATTAGCTCTGTGAAGAGGCCAAGAAGAGCCACTTGTAAATTATTTTCTGTATAGGCATACACTCTGTAATTAGTTTCAACAACTATGTAACCAGCCTGGGTAGAATCTGGACTTCCATTGCTGCGACCTGATGCAATGTCTAAGGCTAGTCTTGTAGGATAGAAACGACCAGCTTTGCGCTGAAAGGTAACACACATTTGTTAATAACTCAATTAAGCGTGAAAATGAGGTACTGGGGTAATTTGAATAAAAGTTGTGGGGGCCTTTTTTATTTTTATTTTTTTTTTCCAGTGATATTTCAATAATTCTGTTCTTTCCTATTTTACAATTGATGTTTATGTTCATGTTTTTTTTTTTTTTTTTTTTTTTTTTTTACATTATTGATGCTGCTCTGGATTTTCAAATGCAAGCCGTCTATAAATTTATAAATCGTTAACCCTTAAATAAAATTATGTCAGTTGCTTTTACTGTACCTTTCTTTGGTAGACTAGTCCAAATTCTCTCAGATGTTGCAAGAATACAAGTAAACTCTCACTCATTCCTTCTGTGCTGTAGTCCTAGAAAAAATAAAAATAAATATGTAGTTTTAAATGAGCATGATATTCCAAGATTATGTTCCAAGTTAATGTTCCAAGATTATTGATCACTAGATTGGATTTGTAGGTGAAAATGACAATAAAAACTCCTGCTAGTTTCATAGTTTGGCTTTTTGCAGCACAATCCACTGTGTATTTATAAAAAATTAGTACTTCCATAGCTAAATGTTATGCGAAATAAATTATTATTTATTCAAACTCATAGCAGATTGTAGTGCAGGTAAAAAAAAAAAAACAAAAAAATGCTCATTTTAAAATCAGGTTTTTATGAATCATAGTACTAGGTTGTGCATAACGCTTTGCAACATAATAAACAAACTTGTTTTACAGTCTTCAAAGAAACCTAGATTGTTAATTAATATAATTCAACAAAAAAATGACTTAATTTGCTAGAAAAAGAGCATAGGCCAAGAAAAATGGGGAAATAGGCAAACGTGAACATTCAGCTGACACGGACGCCACTTTTGTCCTGGGATAGAAATAATTTTCTGTCTAAGGTTAATGCTCAGTCTCTCTTAATTTTTAATTTTTTATTTAAAGGCGTAGAACACCTTCAACAAAAAACATGTCTACAGTCGAGGAAAAAAGTTAGTGGACTCGAACTTGGAAAAATCATTTCTCATGAACAAAACGTCGTATTAAAATAATAAAAACATATTCTGAATTGTTGGTATGTTAGCTATAAATTGATTACTTTAATTTTTCCTTGGACGTTATAGTTCATTAGCAACGGCGTGATATGTGACTTAACCTTTCAAAAAAATGGATAAAAGTAGTGTATCTTGCTCAAAAGTTGTTTTAAAAATATAAAATTTTGTACGATTGTGAATGACATTAATTTACATACACTTACAAAGTTTCAGAAAATTTTATTAGTTATTAGTAATTTTATGCAACAATTAAGATGCACCACTTCGGCGTAAGCTTACAAAGCGGACAGTAACATTTTAACAATGTGGCTTATTACATACATGTATGCATTAATATGTGTACTTTTTGATAACAAACTCAAAATTTGACACTAAAATAATTTCAAATTTATAATCACATAGAATCCGATCAACCCAAATTCCATCAAAAAATGGCATTTGCTGCGTTACAACGGCTTACCTGACTCACCCGTGAAAACAATAGCCAATCATAACAAGAAGAAAAAAGAGGTAGCTCTTCTCTGCTTTTGTTATACACTGCCTGGGTGGAGTGAAGCCACTGAGCATCCTCTCGTTTCTATTCGCCGGTCTTTTTACAGGTAAATCAGGTAGCGTTACAACTCCGCAAAAAGCATTTTTGGGTTGCTCTGATTTTGTTTGATTATAAATTTGAAATTATTTTAATGTGAAATTTTGGGTTTGTTATCAAAAAGTACACATATCAATGCATACGTGTATGTAAGCCACATTATTAAAAACTTACTGCTTGCTTTGTAAGCTTACGCCGAAGTAGTGCATCTTAATTGTTGCATAAAATTACTAATAATTAATAAAAAAATTTGAAACTTTGTAAGTGTATGTAAACTAATGTCATTCACAATTGTACAAAATTTTAGATTTTTAAAACAACTTTTGAGCAAGATACACTACTTTTATCCTTTTTTTTTTTTTTTTTTTTTTTTTTTTTGAAAGGTTACGTCATATATCACACCGTTGCTAATGAACTATAACGTCCAAGGAAAAATTAAAGTAATCGATTTATAGCTAACATACCAACAATTCAGAATATGTTTTTATTATTTTAATACGACGTTTTGTTCATGAGAAATGATTTTTCAAAGTTCGAGTCCACTAACTTTTTTCCTCGACTGTAATACCCTAACATACCTAAATATATATCAATGTTGATTTGGCTGGAGTTGTTAATTTCTAATTTATTTTCCATTCACAAAATCACAGCTGCGGATTTGTGACATCACAGCTCACTAGTCCACGTGCGCAAAAACAGGCGAGCTATGACGTCACATACCCGCAGCTGTGATTTTGTGAATGGAAAATAAATTAGAAATAAAAGACTCCGGCCAAATCAACGTTGATATTTAGGTATGTTAGGGTATTAGGCATGTTTTTTGTTCTAGGTGTTCTACACCTTTAATATATTTTCATTAATCAATGGAGCTAGCTTACAGGTGAATTGAGCTAGCCAATTACAGACAGTGGAGTAAAAGCATCCTTTAACAATTGCACCCCCCCCCCCTTTTTTTTTTTTTTTTTTTTTTTTGTAAGAAAGCTAATAATGAAGGAAATTTTTAGATAAGGGATATTCAACAAACTTTTACATGTTTAAAACAATATCAAAATATAACTTTTTTGTAGCAGTAGAAAGTTACTGATAACAGCGGCTTAAAGACTTAAGTTTCATGTTACATACTGCACTACGCAATAGAGTAATTTGTTTTCATAATGTATGTGTTTAATTTTAAAGTTATATAAATATGTTCTATAAAAATATGCAATACAGATAAACAAAAATTAAAATACCTTTCCAAGAGTAGAGAAACTCAACTGGAAGAGAAATGCCAAGCATGATACAAGGTCCATACCTCGAGTCTCAACTGTATCTAAATATTGCAGGAGGAAATACCAAACCTGAAAACAAAATGGAAAGATAAAAATACTTATCTAAACATTTCTATATAATTTTAAATTTAATACCTGAGATGCAGAATCAAGAAGTAAAAATTGAAAACCTTCTCGTGTGATACACGGACTACCTCCATCTTCATCATCTCTGTAAAATGAGTAATCAAACTATAGGCCTATTATGGAAGTGAAAAGCGCGCATCATGCTAAAAATTATTAATAACTGTTTTTTTCTTTTTCTCTACCTTTTCATAAGTCCTGCATGTAAGAGAATACGAACTGCATCTGCTGAAATTCCTCCTTCTTGTTGCTGCTGTTGAGAGCCAACCATGTAATGCAGAACACACTCCCATCTCTCTGCTGCATATTTGTCTAAGTATGGGATGTCACGAGATTTTGCATCAATCTCCATCTGTGCTGAAAGACTCCAAGGCTTGCCACTGGAAACACAGTTTACTTTGTTTTTACAGTTCATATAATCTGACCAACGAACTAAAGTGCAGGTACAAAACTTTAGTTTTAACATGCCATGGTTGCAAAACTAAGAGAGGCAACACATTTTCTCTCTCTCTCTCTCTTTTTTTTTTTTTTTTCTTGGTTTGCAAAATTTGCATTTCATGATAAAATTTAAGAATTACACGTCTTCAGATTTTTATCATAATAATACGTTTCTGCAAGAATTTAGTCTTTAAGTTTCATATTTTCTAATTATTTTAAGTACCTCTTTATCTAATTTTTATGCATTGATGGCTAGGGACACCGCGCGAAACTATACTTTTTTAATGTGACAGGTATCAAAGGTTAACTTATCGTTAAAAAACATGGCTTGCAAGCAAAAAGGGCACTATCTGCTAGAGTGAGATGATATACACCTAATTATACATTATAATGGTAAATGTACTAGTTATTGGCATGCCGCAGTTATCAGCAGGCTCTTTTTACGACAAAAGTATTAAGTTTACGAGATTCTAACTAGAACCAACCATCTTAGAATAAGGGGGACGCAAAAATACAAGCTCAAGGCTGCTAATTAGAGAATTAGAGAATTTTACTGAATTCTCTAATTAGCAGCCTTGAGCTTGTATTTTTGAGTCCCCCTTATTGTTGTATCTATTTTAATTAAAGATTTCCGCGTCATATAATTTTCAATATAAGGTGCTTTAATTATTGATCTATTAGTTATATCGCTGTTGTTCCGCTCTATTGGCCGATGTCCACTTGACCTTGAAAAAATAAAAATCGACAGATCGACTCCAGATTTTGAATTTTCGCATTTCAGGTCATTTGCAGCAAAAAATATTTTTCAAGGTCAAGTGGACATCGGCCAATATAGCGGAACAACAGCGATATGCGTTAATGTGTATACATGGTTCATTGAAGAAATGCTACAGATATATTAGAAGAGAGTAATGCAATATCAGTGTAATTAATAATAAATATTGCAATATTACGAACAACCAATATTTTAGTGCACTAACTTCATACTAGAACTCCTAGTTCTATAAGTTAGAGATGACCGGGAAGCAATAGGTGGAAGAGACCTGCAGGAGAGAGATTATGGTTGCAGAGCATCATAGTGGTGCAAGCACAGGTGCAAGGCAGTTTTTAAAGACATGTTTGTTAAAACTATTCAAATGCAGATACCATAATGGTCCTATTTGCTGGGTGAATTACTTTCTCTCACAATTTTACATAGCAGTCTAGTTTATAACTTTTTTCTTCTTTGAATGAATGTCTATCAATTTATTGTTTGATAAATTGAAAGAAAAGGATAGGAGAAAACCAGCAAGGGCCTTGCCATAGTTTATTGTTTGTAATGAAACATTAAACTTTATAGAATTTTCAATTTATGTCACTCCCCCCCCCCCCCCCCCCCCCCCCAGGGTAGGCTCACTAGGGTGTTGTGACGTCACGTGAATCGTTTTGCCCATAAGGTTAAAATTGCATTTACCGGAACAAGTGACGTCACAGCTGCTAGTGAGCCCCCCCCCCCCCCCCCCCCCAAAGGCTAATTACCCATCAATAACTTTTTCCACAATTACTGTCTCAAAATGTTGTTACCCAAGAATTGGCACCCAAGTTATCAATAAGGATAAATTCCATGATAACAACACAATATCACATGTGTGTAAAGTTCTTCAAGACACCAAAGAAAACATTTTAGGCTATTTAGAACAGTAGTCCTTACTTCTTATTGTTAGTGGACTTCTTTGCGCAGCGATTAAGTTTGGACTGTGCTAACTGTATGGACGCTGTCACAGAGCCAATAAAAATTGACCGGTTTCTTATACATACTTGAAGTCAAACATTAGACTAATGACTAATCTTACCCTCCTAGCAAGGCGATTTTCATATTTTTCTTAAAAGTAGGATTGAGAATCCATCCCGTTAATCCTCCAGGTAATGAAGTTTCTTGCCATACTCTTAGCTCAGTCAAGACATCAACAACAGCAGAATGATCCCTAAAATAAAATGAATTACAGTACTAACAAAATTTTCAACTATTTTTAATTTTATACATACACACACATATATATATATTATATACACAGTACACCTTGGTGTTTAATAAATAAAATAATTATATGGTAATTGTACTAGTTATCGGCAGGCTCTTTTTACGGAGAAAGTGATAAGTTTACGAGATTCTAACTAGAACCAACCAATCTTAGAATTTCGTCTACTTGCCATACCACTACCTACAAACTCTTTTATCACTAGAGGGGGCCGAGGTAAACTGACAATAATAGGGGGTGCCGATAACTGAGGCAGTGTCGGTTTGGCTGCTTTTCTCAACAATACTATAGGAATTTCAACCTTAAGACCCTTAAGCTGCCGATAACTAGTACAATTACATATACATACACAGGTTCAGACTGACTAAAAAAAGGCAAGGGTTTGGGTTCTTAAGACCATTTTTGGGGGTGTAACCGGAACAAAAAATGAGAGTAACTGGCCTAAGTCCAGTCAGAGATTGCTAAAACAGCCTTGGCCAGCCCGCGAGACTGCATATTACATATAATATATATGTACATATAACAGTAAAACATACTTAGAGTAAGCTTGCGACACCCATGATGATACAACTGCTTGAGGAACAGCTTGCTCGACAAAGAGAATTCTTAGGACGTAGTGTTTGGCGATCTCGTGTAACTCTCTGAAATTCATTATAATTGAAATTACATAATGTAGTATACAGTACTGTAAAAACTATGACACGCTATGACAACTGTAACTGACCTAAAAACTGCTAGACATGTTGCAGGATGGTTGTACAAACGATCTAAAACTTCTGGAGGAAGAGTTTTCAGATAGTCGTGTAAATTTTTGCAATTTAAATTTTTAGTCTTCAAAATCTTTTTAGTAGAATCCTCCATAATTTACATTAGAAATTCTAATGACTTTGAGCTAAAAACAGAGCTATATTCTTAAAAACTTCAGAAAACTTTGACAAGCCGGAGCCGGCGCACAAAAACAAATATATAACAGCTGTGTGAATTTGATTTTCATTTGCCAGAACCGGAAACCACAAGCCGGGCGGGATCTGGGCGGGATCGCAGAATCAATAACGTACACCCACTTTTCTGTCTGCCTATAAAAACAATTTTATTTGTAGTGTTTTAATTGTAATTATACCATTTTCAGTTGTTTGCAGTTATGGGTAAATATGTCATCAAGGTAATCAACATACAAACCCGCGAATCCTTACTGTAGTTATGCCAATCTGTACCATACCATTATATTTTATGACATGTGTACTAATGTATATTTTTATAACATAACACATATGCGCATGGTGCCGTCTTAATGGTTGTTCACGAGGTTTGCCTACCCCCTAGACCCTTATTCTGAATGAATATTGAAAGGACCAAGGACATGATTCACAAGATTAATTAATCATTTGGCAGTCAGTATTTATCAATATAAGGGTGTATGCGGATGACGTCATATTTATTGCGCTTGGAGGCCATACTGGAGTAGTGAATAACATTGCTCCAGCATAGGACAAACTTCATTTAAGCCAATTTTCTTTGAGAAATCGCTTCATTTTTTGTTTTTGTTATTTTTCTCACATACTTGAGATACTTATTCAACATATTTACAGCATTAATGCTCTCAAAAATATTGCACAGTGGTTTTAAACTGGCAAAATGATTTATTTTCCTATGCCACCCATGTTATTGAGTTATCCAACATGGCGTCGACTTTAACATGAATGCATAGACCCTTGGATTTTGTGACAGAAGGGGCAGTTCAATCTTATAGTGGAATCATTAATCAGTGTATGTACCTTCATAAAGTTTAACAAATTCCATCACAAATAGTTAGCCCCATTGCATCATGAATGTGGTAGATCACTGTACTGTACATACACTTGATTGTGATAAGAATTTTTACCATTCAAATCCGTATGTAGGTAACTTATACGCACTCAAAACATGGCAACATCACGTGCATACGCTATTTTTTGTTAAAGACAAAACTATTTTATTTGTTAGCCACTAGGTTTCGCTCCTGTTCTCACCTTTTACGTCTTACATGCAGAGAGAGAGAGAGAGAGAAGTAAATTTTGACAAGTTGAGTGAATGCATTATGAGAGACGACCAGTGGCTTGGCAACAGCCATGTGTGCGTGCAAGATGTAAAAGGTGTAAAGCCCCGAAGTGTCTCAGGTCCCAGCACCTGGGAGCTGGGACCCAAATTTTAATTTTTTGGCTACCAGCACTAAAATTGCGCATGCGCGATTGCAAAAATAAAAATGCATTTTTAAAACTGCATAACTGGGACTAAAAGAAAACAACATTTGGATACCAGCACTAAACTTTTAACAACAAAATCCAAAGAAGCTAACGGAGAGTTCAGCGGATATAGTAAAAAGTATTCTGGTAAAACTTTTCTAAGCCATTTACAGTCACAGCTAGAATAAAGGGTTGGAAGACACTAATTATAGCGTCTTCCATGCAGTAATAATATTAAGTAACTTGTATAATTATGCATTATTTAACATAGTGCTGGTAGCCAACAAGAAAATATTCAAGTCCCAGCACAAAACTTTGTTTTAAAAAAATAATTATTCTTACATAGTTAGTGCTGGTAGCCAACAAGAAAATATTTGAGTCCCAGCACAAAACTTTGTTTAAAAAAATAATTATTCTTGTTAGTTAGTGCTGGTAGCCAACAAGAAAATATTTGAGTCCCAGCACTATATAAACTTTGTTTAAAAAATTTAGTTGTCTAATATAGGCTGTTCTATTAAATATATAGCCATCAAAACAATGAGGAAGGTGAATTGAAATTTTTTTGTTGAGTTTATGATATTTTTGGAAAGCGCTTTAAAAAATTTTGAGGCGCTATTTTTTCTTAGGACGATTGGAGCATGCGAAGTATTTTTTAATTAATTTTTGAAAATCGATAAGTCCATCGACCTAAAAAGACTCTGACGTCATCATTCCACTTTTTTCTCGGCAAATACTAATCGTTCGAGGTTCAGTAACCAGTTTAATGAAATCAGCTCGTTTTCAGGATTTCAAAAAACTGGCTACTGAACCTTCTACGGTCAATACTTTCCGAAATAAATGCCCGATTGATGACGTCAGAGTCTTTTTAGGACGATTTTTAAAAATTAATTAAAAATACTTCCCATGCTCCTATTAAGAAAAAATAGCGCCTCAAAATTTTTTAACGCTCTTTTCAAAAATGTCCTAAAAAGTGGGGGTTAAAAAAATTCACCTTCCTCATTGTCTTAATTTTGAGTCTCAGTGCTCTAATAATTTTTTGTTGGCTATATATCTTAAATTATATAGCACCAATTTCAGTTAGAAAACTTAATTAAAAAGAGTGCTGGGACTCAAATATTTTCTTGTTGGCTACCAGCACTAACTAGTACGAATTTTTTTATTTTTTTAAAACAAAGTTTAGTGCTGGGACTTGAATATTTTCTTGTTGGCTACCAGCTATAAGTAAGAATAATTATTTTTTTGAAACAAAGTTTTGTGCTGGGACTTGAATATTTCCTTGTTGGCTACCAGCACTAAAAGTAAGAATAATTATTTTTTTTAAAACAAAGTTTTGTGCTGGGACTTGAATATTTTCTTGTTGGCTACCAGCACTAAGTAAGATTAATTATTTTTTTAAAACAAAGTTTTGTGCTGGGACTTGAATATTTTCTTGTTGGCTACCAGCACTAGTTAAATAATGCATAATTATACAAGTTACTTAATATTATTACTGCATGGAAGACGCTATAATTAGTGTCTCCCAACCCTTTATTCTGGCTGTGACTGTAAATGGCTTAGAAAAGTGTTACCAGAATACTTTTTACTCTCCGCTGAACTCTCCGTTAGCTTTTCTTTGGATTTTGTTGTTAAAAGTTTAGTGCTGGTATCCAAATGTTGTTTTCTTTTAGTCCCAGTTATGCAGTTTTAAAAATGCAGTTTTATTTTTGCAATCGCGCATGCGCAATTTTAGTGCTGGTAGCCAAAAAATTAAAATTTGGGTCCCAGGTGCTGAGACCTGAGCAGGACCTGAGACACTTCCGTAAAGCCCCTTAACAGAGCAATGACAACCCCATGATCATGCCATACTGCTCATTAAACAAAATCACATACAAACTGGCTGCACAGTACCTAGCAAAGTAGGTACCCAAAATACATGTAATGCCGTATATTATCTTTTAGAGGTTGTCGTTAATGACTAGTATGGCATGTAATGAAAATATTATCTTCATGGCTTGCAAAAAGAAGGTTTAATTTTGTCATTAAAGTAAAAATTACTAAACTCGGAGCCCAGCAATACTAACCAATTGCTTTAGATTATTTTATTATCCTATTTTTTTCCTTGATCTTTCTTTGTAATAACATCACCAAAGTATTCAAGGTGAAGGTAAGTAATCTAGTACCCCCCCCCCCCCCCCAACATTATATTACACACAAACACACATTACACTTAATGTTGCCCCGTTTTGCAAGTTAAATAGTTAACAATGAAATTTAACATGTGACTTGTATTTTCTGCAGGTTGGAATAATTGGCGGATCTGGTTTGGATGATCCCGATATTCTTGAGAATAGGAAAGAAAAATCTGTTACTACTCCATATGGCAAGCCTTCTGATGTTCTAATTGAAGGACAAATTGGAGGGGTTGATTGTGTTTTACTTGCTAGGTACGTTTACTCAATCTTCTTGGACTGTACTGGTTAGTATATCAAGTCTTCCAGATAGAAACGTCGTTGAAGTTTTTTTATTATGCGACCTTGAATCTTACCTGTTCTTTTCATAGAACTCGTAGTCGCATAGCAACAAACAAAAAAAAAACAAAAAAACAAAAAAATCTACTATGACGTCTTTATTTGGAAGAACTGATATATAGTAAATATTTTCTTTGTTTTATTCAGGCATGGACGTCGCCATGATATTATGCCCAGTAATGTCAACTATCGTGCAAACATATGGGCTTTGCGACAAGAAGGATGCACCCATGTGCTTGCTGCCACGGCTACAGGGTCATTGCAAGAGAAAATTCGCCCTGGGGAATTGGTTGTCTTGGATAATTTTATTGATAGGTAATATAAGCTTGCGTTTGTGGTTACCTCTTATAGTATCATGTAGGGAAAAAATGTGCCTATCTATGCATTTTTTTATTATTATTATTATTATTTTTTTAATATTTAGCCTATTATTATTATTTTTTAACAAACTTGCAGGAATATGTGAAATATAAATAAGTGACTGTTTTAGGTTCATTTATGTTTTAAATGACAAGATCTTTATCATGTTGTAATATTTAATCAATACATATCGATGTTGTTGAGAACAATAATATGTGTAAATCGTTTTGTTGTCATGCAAAGCAAAATGTCTATCTCGCTATTTATCATGCGTAGCAATCTGTGTATCTCGTTTTTTGTCAAGCTAAGCAAAATGTGTAAGTCATTTCAGAACGTTATGTATGTATGGTGTCCAACTTACACATACTGCTTCGCGTGACAATAAACAAGATAAACATATTGCTACACATGACAAATAACGATTTACACATATTGCTCGCAACAACATTGATATACGCATTTACATTTATTATAAAGATTTTAATATAAATCTGGTTTAATTTACTAATGCTTAACTTTAATTCTTCACAGAACTACCAAACGAGCTCAGACATTTTATGATGGAGCTCCTGATTCACCAGCTGGTGTTTGTCATTTACCAATGTATCCTGCTTACTGTGAAGAAACTCGTACATTAGTGATTGAGGCTCTAAAACAACTGGGATTAAAATTCCATGAACATGGAACCTGCGTAGCTGTTGAAGGACCACGCTTCTCTTCAAGAGCTGAGAGCAACATGTTCCGTAGCTGGGGAGCTGATGTTATTAACATGACTGCTGTGCCAGAGGTAATAATTCTTAATGGGGTGGAGTCATTTATAATATAATGCTAGAAATAATTTATAGGTAATGAAATGCGAAAATTCTCTAATTTATAGATAATTGGGAAAAGGGATCAAATTTCTAGCGTAGATGTACAGTCCACGCCACCTAAGGATGCGACCAATAAGAGAGCGCCTTAAAACTCTCCATTTAGTTAACATTACCCCACCTCTGAGTGACCTTGAGCTTGAGCATCTATTGGCGTGTGGCTCAATTTCAATTAATCGCGAACATCCTTAGGTAGCACCGACTGTATGCTAGATAATATATTTTTATTTAATAGATGTTAAAGGGATGATGGGGCTATATTTGAACATCAAATATTCGATTATTTTACTCAAAATGCATTAGTTCCAAATTATTACAATTTGTATTTTGGATATGTAAAATTGCTTTGTAAATGCTATTTTCAGGTGGTGTTGGCAAAGGAAGCAGGCTTATGTTATGCTTCAATAGCTATGGCTACAGACTATGATTGCTGGCGTGATGTTGGAGAAGCTGTTTCAGTAACGGATGTGCTTGCTACTTTTAAAAAGAATGCTGAGAAGGTATGCATTACATAATTTGGGGGGGGGGGGGGGGGAATCTATCACCTACTTGCACATCAAGGCTACATGCTACATGTATTTTTACACACTATAGTACAATCATTCCAATAAAAAATGAAATTGTATTGGCTTATGGCCATTCAATTCAATCAGATGGAGATTTCATTTGACGCAAAACTCTATCTAAATACATGTTATTCCCATATGCCAATAGAATTTCATTTTTTATTGGAATGACTGTACATTATTATTTATTAGAGGACTTGCAAAAGTAGGTTTTATGTGAAAATAAATTAGTTCAAGAGCCCATAATATGAAATATTTATATGCATAAAATATTTTTGCATAATTTTTTAATACTGTACAGCTATTAGCTAAATATTCTGAATTAGCAGCGATTATATGGGAAAACCATATAAACATAAAAGAGTGGGTGGTTTGTGGGATCTATAATCTATGCCACTACAAACTTTAAAAAAGTTGAGAAATCTTTGTTACTAGCAGGTCAGTTTTAGAGACAAACAAAAGTGAGATACTCTTTGTTTCATGCAGCAGGCATGAAGGCAACTTGAAAGCTCTTACTGTGAGGCACCATGACAGTGCATTACAATGCAGCACACTGTTGCCAGTGTAGTCTACTAATAATAATGTTGATCCTAGCACTAGCATCAGACCAAACAAACATGAGCTGCCTGCCTGCTGTGTACATACAACGTTCAGACAAACTAAAAAGATAACCACTCTTTCGTTGATATCTAAAATCACATATATTGCCGGTGACATAGATTTCACTTTCAGTTTGTGGTGGGAGAGGACCTACCTGCTCTTGTATGTTTATAATATGTGGTTTTCCATTTAAATGCGCAAATTTAGAATATTTTGCTAGTATCTGTACTTTGCACATAATGGAAGATCCTGTTATCTGTAGTACATATAGAAAATCACTTTGATTCACCTCATCCTACCAAAATATTAAGCAGCAGTTGGTCATTTGAAAAAATAACTTAATCAAATGCTATCTATAAATAAAATAAATACATAACTTTTTATTTTGTTACAGGTGGTGACTTTATTCAAAACTGTAATTCCAGTAATAGGAGCCAAAAACTGGGACGAGACTATTGACAAAACTAAGGTATATATTAAATTGTAACAGTTATACTGTATTGTTATATACTAAAACAATAGGATAGAGATAGGACGAGAGAAATTAGAGCACCGTGTATTGAGAGTTAATACAGAGCGAAATTCTCTAATTTTGATAGTATAATGGAGTAGGGATTCAAATCAATTCACTAGCATTTTGGCTAGGACGTTTTATATGAAAAGAAATTAAAAGGATGGGTGATTCTGTGCAAAAGCTAACCAAACATACCAAATATCCTCACGACCCACACCTCTCGCGATCTAGCTGGACGCGCGTTTCGTCCATATCCGTTCCGAATTTTATGCACTAATTGTATAATTAATGCACAAAATGCAAAAAAATTCGAGTTATATGCCAATAAGCGCGAGCTATGTAAGTGCATACCTTAAATACAACACTTGGTTGTGTTTTATATTTCTATCTCTAATTTCTATCATCTTTTACTTTTTCCTCCCCTTTCTGTGCAAAATCTGCCTTGCATACAAGTATGTACCACGAAATGAGACGACGTGCAGGATGGTGGCCAGCCGCTAGCTTCTTCGCATTGAGGAATGCGGAGGGGGGAGCGCGGCGGGCATCGTTCGGCACGCGACTTTGCCCCGCTCTCTCACTATCACACAGCGAGCTATGTGAACCACACGTATCAAGCGGTGATGCTTGGTACAGGTGAGTACATTGTATTGCTGTGGGCTGCTGATGAGTACCTGAGACCCGCGATGTTTTTTGTGCATTAATTATACAATTAGTGCATAAAATTCGGAACGGATATGGACGAAACGCGCGTCCAGCTAGATCGCGAGAGGTGTGGGTCGTGAGGATATTTGGTATGTTTGGTTAGCTTTTGCACAGAATCACCCATCCTTTTAATTTCTTTTCATATAAAACGTCCTAGCCAAAATGCTAGTGAATTGATTTGAATCCCTACTCCATTATACTATCAAAATTAGAGAATTTCGCTCTGTATTAACTCTCAATACACGGTGCTCTAATTTCTCTCGTCCTATCTCTATCCTATTGTTTTAGTAGCATTAACCGCGATGGTTTTTTCACATATTTGTATTGTTATATAGGATAATAATATAAAGCAATAGAAAATAGTAGATAGAGATTAGAGGACAAGGGTTGAAAATGAATAAAACGCACAGATCCTCTTATTTATTAATTTATTGAGAATATTTGCATTTTATTAATTTTCAATTCAACCCACCAATTATGCTCTACCTACTACTTTCTTGTACAGTACATACAAGAATTAGATATTAAATATCAACTGCAATGTTTTTGTTTTGCCCCCCCCCCCCCCTAATTTATATAATGACAATAAGTTTTAGTTTTAATGCCAACAATAAGGAAGGCTACACACAAAAAAAATTAGTTGTTATTTATTTTTTATTTTTTTCCTTTTCCATTTCTAAAAGATTACGTTGTCCTGAATCGACACATATTATGTAAATTTATAAATTTTGAGTTCATTAAATATTTTTAATTAATTTTTGAAAGTCGCCAAATGACGTCACAGGCTGCAGCTTATGCACGTGGGCATAGGAAAAAGTTGCAGCCTGTGACGTCATTTCACGACTTTCAAAAATTAATTAAAAATACTTAATGAACTCAAAAATTAGAAATTCACATATGTGTATAAATTCAGGACAATGTACTCTTTTAGAATATTATGAAATAAAATTACACCCTAAAATTTTTTTAGTCTTCCTCATTAAATGTTTTAAATGTCTTAATGTTTCCTTATGTTTAGGCCACTGCTGAGAACAGTGTTATGAAGCCTGGTGGACATTAGAATTATAACCAAGAATGCAAGTGAAAATACCAGAAATATCAAGTAAAACTTGCTACCTCACTCCGCCAACCAAGACTTTGAGCCTTAAATTATAAGTAATAATTGGATGTAAATCGGGTTGTTTTATACAATACTGTCAATTTTTTCATTCCAAAGTTTTTAAATACTTAAACAGCACAAACTAAGAGAATTTTACACAAGTGTTGATTAAATTTTGTTTTTGTGTGCCTGAATGTTGTATTGTGAAGAATAAATAAAATATACATACATACATACATACATATCATGACGCTATTAATCCCTTTCGGGGTAAGCCAACAACACAGATGTTTTATCCTGACCCAGTGATAGACCTCCACAACTTCCTATCCTGACATACTTCACTTGCTTCCGCCAGTCTCATACCTTGTTTCATACATTTCCTTTTGCATTTCATACTGCGTACATTCTTATTTTTCAAACATCTTCCAACCACCTCAGACCATGATGTTTTAGGCCTGCCTCTATCTCTCCTTCCATCCACTCTACTATGAAATACCTGCTTTGCTATTCTTTCATCACCCATTCTCTCAACATGACCAAACCATCGTAATACACTGTTCTCATACTTCTCAGTCACAGTTTCTTTTACTCCACATTTCTCCAACACCCAAGTATTCCTTACCCTATCTAATCTTGTTTTACCACACATACTTCTGAGAAAACTCATACCAACAGCATTCACCCTACTCATATGCCTACTCTGACATACCCATGATTCAGAACCATATAAGATAGTTGGGAGTAAGACAGAATTGTACACTGTAAGTTTTGCTTTGTTTGATAAAGCATCACTCTTGGCCAATCCTGCCATGCTGCCAACTACTTTCCTACCTGCCGCCACTCTCCTCTCAATCTCCCCATCTATACTTCCATTCTCTTGATATAATCTTCCCAAATATACAAACTCTTTCACTCTTTCCAGCTTTTCTCCATTCAGTGTGAATTCATTTCCATCATCCTTTTCTCCACCAAATACCATTACTTTAGTTTTCCCAACATTTATTCTCAGATCCATTTGTTCTGTGCTTTCTTCCAACCTATCAATCATCTCTTGCAATTCTTCCTCACTCTCAGCCACCATCAACGCATCATCAGCGTACAACAACATCCACACCATTAACAAACCTACGTTTACTCCACTTCCATACTTTTCAGCCAACTTTATACATTTATCCATGAAAATATTGAATAACCACGGCGACATCACACATCCTTGCCTAACGCCTCTACCCACTTTAAATATATACATGAAGATACCAGTTTCTAGTTTCATTTTTATGTCCCTTGTGTCTAAGGATGCAGCTTTTTGTTTTGGATTAAAAAGTTACAAGGAAAATCAGTGATAATACTTCCAAGTACATTTATTACAATATAATACAAGCACTAAGTATCTCCACACAATAATTACAAATAATGGTCTCTTGTACAATTAAGCACAGCGATAAAAACAGGATATACAATAAAAAATATGCATAAAACATTAAGAAGGAAGGTAAGTTCCACTTCCAATCAACTTGGTATGGTTAAGAAATCTGAAATTAATAATAAGTTGAAGTTTCTTTCAGCCTATGTTTACGACCTTTACGTACTCTCACCAAATTATGTATGTAATGTTGAATGCCTTGCTTAAATTAAGTACTGAAATAGCAATGAAAAAACAAAATCTTATCGGGTGAGAGTTATGTTTATCAAAGCCAATATAGAAATTTCCATAATTTATTTCAAATAAATTGAGACGAACAAAATGAGCTTTTGAATTAATTAAAATAATTTTAGAAAGTGAAATTAATCGTTTGCTGGCTATAACTTATAAAAGAATTTTGATGTGTATATTCAGTAAGTTGTGCAGCTAACTATTCCTGAACCATGTGAGTTCCATACTTTCTTTGCTGCTTTTTTTTTTTTTTTTTTCCTTAACCAAACAATTAATTCTTGATGTTGTCATCTTATGACCTATTTTATCACACTTTGAAACTTAAATAATTTTAAGCAAATTATACAGTTTGTTAATTTACATGAACATTTACATTAAATAATGTTCGCTTGTGTTAAAGTACAACAACATCTGATGTAAATGATTCATTAGCAGATATTGTTGTACTTTCAGTGTCACTTTCTTGGAGCACAGTCCCTGTTAAATCTTGCTTACGACGTCTCTCGGTTACAAGGTCAATCGTAGCAATATTTTGGTCAGATGCAGCAGATGTCGATGTCTCTGCTATTGTTACTTCACCAGTAGACCCTAAATTTTCTATACTCATTGGTTCACTGGTTTGTGTTAATGATATTTCTGACAATGGAACTGTATTACTATCAATCACCATTTCCTCTAATTCTTGCTTGATGTCGGGAAGTTCACGACAGTCTATTGATTCCATTTTAGGTGTCTCTAATGCAAGTTTGGGAGATTCTACCTGTACAGCTTCCTGTCAAATAAATTGAAAATTACATTATTTAATAGTTATTTGTCGCAACTAGAGCTACGTATTACAAGGAATAAAGCCAGAAAAGGACTAACAAAGCTAGCATTTAACTACATTTAACTACATTTAACTAGGGGATGTTGCGATTCATATTACAATGCTCAGCTAAAATGATTTGCATGCTATTACTATTAAATAATGTCTTGTAAAGCTCGTCCTTACTTTGTTTCCTGAAACACATTGATGAAATTCTTAAATTGATGTTCAATAATTTTTTTGGTTTTTCTAAATTTATATTGCAATACTTCTTGCCATTTCTTGGCAATGGAGTTTGCATGAAAAAAAAAGGAGGGATGAGAGATATTGAGTGTAAAGATGAAAGGGAGGTCTTGCGAAAGAAAAAAATCAAACAAATCAAAAGCTCTAAATAAAAAATAAAACTATGTATATCATATGAGTGGCTATTACCTTTATCAGTCTTATCACTCAGCTACAAGCATTTATTTTGATGTAGGTTAGATATCATGTGCTCTTTTTCAAGGTGTATTCATCAGTTAAAAATTTTTATGTTTGATTTCCCCAATGTGCATAATCAACTCTATCTCTAAGTTTTTGTTATTTAATCTCTTAAATTATTATTTAAAATTTCCTCGTACCTACCTGAGCAGGTTTATCAACTGGAATTGCTCTATGGCACAAGCAGCTAGCATCAGCAAAAACAGCAAGAACAGGTTCTTGGCAAGGCGGTAACTCTGCTCTGTTGACGCCACAAGCACGGAACAGTAGCTGCTGAGAATCATTAAGTATGTGTCGTAGGCACAGCTTGGTAAGAGGAAGAGCCTTATCATCACATTTCACACCACCCTCAGTGAAGGAGCATCTAGAAGCATGGCCCTGGCGGTTGGAAGGAGTCACAAGCATTGCCTGTAAAATTTATTTGTAACATGTAAGGGAATGTTATTAGGAGTTGTAATATCTAAAATTCACAGTTGACCACTTTATTAGTAATGAGGAAGTTTCCATAAAGTTGAGACCCTGTTTTGAGCACATTTTTAGAAAGAGTATAAATAGTAGATTCCATTGAAGTCAATATTTACCTTTATTAATTACATTTCAGCGATTAAATGCCCTCTTAAAAGTGCCTACCACGCCCCCCTAGGAGACCCTTCGTTCGTCTTTTGTAAATTTTAAACGCGCGAATTTCAAAATTAACGTTAAATTTTGAAATTCGCGCGTTTAAAATTTACAAAAGACGAACGAAGAGTCTCCTAGGGGGGCGTGGTAGGCACTTTTTAAAGGGCATTTAATTGCTGAAATGTAATTAATAAAGGTAAATATTGACTTCAATGGAATCTACTATTTATATTCTTTCTAAAAATGTACTCAAAACAGGGTCTTAACTTTATGGAAACTTCCTCATTACTCAACTGTTGGCACATTACTGTTTTATTAAAGGGTTATTTATATCAAATCGGGTACTCTGAAAAATATTGAGTTGCAAGCATTTCCCTATGCTTTTATATGTAAATTTTGACAGGACTCACAAAATTAAGTTGCTATAATGATATTTGGCTATACTGTAACAAGGTTTAACAATAAGTTCTTATTATTATTTTATTTAATAATAATAATAATATCATTTTTACTTAATATATTTAACAGTTATGATTGTTCACCTGTGCTTTTCTGTCCTTTGCTTTCTTGTGTAGAACTGCTTCTACTCCCTGAGGTTTTCTATAATGATTTAGTGCTTGCAGTTTCTTATATGCAGCTAAATCTTCAGCTGTCTTCTTTGGTTGCTGGTGAATACTCACTGCAAGAAAAATTATTTGAATATTTAGTTGTATGTTGTACACACATTGTGTTTAATTAATAAATAAAACAAAAACAAAAACAAAATACCAGTTTATTATTATGAATACGTATCTGATTATGTTTGTTTGATATAAATACAAGAAAAAAATCATTTCGGTTTAAAATCGTCTATTACTTTTCTTTGATTATGTTTGTTTGCCATTCTCTACCATTGTTTAATTTACATTAACAGAGCTGGGGAGGGGGGAAGAGGAGAGGTTATGTTAAACAATAAATGCAAGTTTAAAATATAATTTTATAATTTTTTTGTTAGTATGAATTAATAATTTATTTAACCAAGAATATGAATTATAAGATATAAAAAAAAATAGTGAGAGAGAAATTAGAGCACTGTCAATTGAAAATTAATACAAAGCAGAATTCTTTAATTTTGATAGTTAGAAGGAATGGGATTCAATTAAATGCACTACTTAAAGCTATGATAAATTTGAGAGAAAACGATATGATAAACCAGCAAGGGCCTTACCATAGTGAAGAGTCCCAAAGTTCGTTAAAAATCTTGCTAGCACAGATATAAAAAGCTCTGGGACTCTCTTCACTATGGTAAAGCCCTTGCTGGTTTCTCCTATCCTTTTTTTCTCAAATTTATCATACCTAACCACGATGGTTTATTTTCCTTAATATATCTCTACTTAAAGCTACAATGATAAAGAAAAGGATAGAAAAACCAGCAAGGGCCTTACCACAGTAGAAGTTCTATGGAGAGGTCGAGGTCTTGCATGGCACAGTATAATGTTATAAAAGTTTCTTTATAACTTGAGAGCTTTCGTCATATGATAATGACATTATCAATCAAAAGAGAAAATTACTTGAGCACATCACTGAGCAGTGTCTTGTCTTGTACTGCCGTGTTATGCTCTTGCTGGTTTGGAGTTGGTGGAGAGGGGTGGGGGTGGAGTAGGGAATCTGGGAAGGAGTGTGAATGAGTGAGGGAAGGAGTGAGTGAGGGAAAGGGAAAAGGTGGGGAGGGGAGCGGGAATAGGGTATATTTTTGAAATATGTTAGCGAATATTAAGTCCAGGCAGCCCTTGGGCTTTTCTGGATCTTAATATATGTTGATATGCTAATTCATATTGTCGTAATGTCGCATAGTTGGCTGGGCCCGGAATAGTGCGAAGTATTGTTGATTTATAACATAATTGGAAATTTGATATGCCATGAGAGGCCGCATGTTCAGCCACAGGTTTTTCCATCTCATTGTTTTTTACGGATTGTCTGTGGCCATTCATGCGGTCTCTCGCTTTTTGTGTGGTTAAGCCTATGTAAAATGCTTGACATTTTTCCTGTTGGCCTGTGGTGGGGTTGGTGGTATGTTGGGTACATTCAAGTTTGTAGATTGAATGTACCCAACATACCACCAACCCCACCACAGGCCAACAGGAAAAATGTCAAGCATTTTACATAGGCTTAACCACACAAAAAGCGAGAGACCGCATGAATGGCCACAGACAATCCGTAAAAAACAATGAGATGGAAAAACCTGTGGCTGAACATGCGGCCTCTCATGGCATATCAAATTTCCAATTATGTTATAAATCAACAATACTTCGCACTATTCCGGGCCCAGCCAACTATGCGACATTACGACAATATGAATTAGCATATCAACATATATTAAGATCCAGAAAAGCCCAAGGGCTGCCTGGACTTAATATTCGCTAACATATTTCAAAAATATACCCTATTCCCGCTCCCCTCCCCACCTTTTCCCTTTCCCTCACTCACTCCTTCCCTCACTCATTCACACTCCTTCCCAGATTCCCTACTCCACCCCCACCCCTCTCCACCAACTCCAAACCAGCAAGAGCATAACACGGCAGTACAAGACAAGACACTGCTCAGTGATGTGCTCAAGTAATTTTCTCTTTTGATTGATAATGTCATTATCATATGACGAAAGCTCTCAAGTTATAAAGAAACTTTTATAACATTATACTGTGCCATGCAAGACCTCGACCTCTCCATAGAACTTCTACTGTGGTAAGGCCCTTGCTGGTTTTTCTATCCTTTTCTTTATCATTGATCCTAACCGCGATGGTTTTTTCCTTAAATTGACTACTTAAAGCTAGGTCTTTTTTTTTTTTTTTTTTTTCCATGAAAAGAATTTAAAAGGATGGGTTTCTGTGCAACTGCAAACCATACATACCAATATCATCATGACCCTACTCCCTGGCTATATGCGTTTTATCCATATCCGATCAGAATATTGTAAATTAATATATTAAAATGCAATATACATCGTGGGTTTCAGAAACTCGTCAGCAGCAGTCATGCGGCAATATAGTAAGTCCACCAGCGCCAGGCATCACCGCCTGGTGCAAGTGTCTCATACTACATACCATGCTATACTGGCACTTGTTAAGTTTCCCAATATTTTTCCTTTGATAAATTATTTAAAGGCTGCGAGGAATGACGAAGAGCTCTATTTATATTAAACTCACACAAACTATTGCAGCATGATCAATATTCCATGTGTCTACTTACTCAAAGTTTCCTTTTCCTTTTTTTGTGATGCTAGGTAGAACCTTCTCTGCTCTCGTAGTTTAAATTGTAGACTACGAAATTCTCTTAGGTAGAGGGTTTGTAGTCTTTTTAATCTATCTCTTGCTTGTGCAACCACCTCTTCATCAGTATAAACTCCTGCGTGTCTGCAATAAAATCAAACATTTTATAACACAAATATTTCAAATATGATTGTGATCTGAAACCCCACCTTAGAGGATCTTCCATATCACTATCTGCACTGTCTCCTTCAGTTTCACTGTCTCCTGACCATGCAGCATCTAATGTTACAGCTCCACCTTCACATGGTTCACTGTCTGTATCACTGGCCAGATCAAGTACTCGAGAAATTCCACCATTTAATCGGGCAGCATCAATGTCCTCTGATAAATAATTATTTATTAGCACCAAAAGAATTATTTGAGGACAAATATGTTTTTAAATAGCTTTAAAGGCATAGAAAACATGAAGCAACATGTTCTTTTTAATCATTAAACACAAACTGGGATCTACAAAACTGATGTTTATTTTTACCAGAATGTAAATGCGGCCCCACAAGAGAGCATGAAACAACAGTCAAGTATGCAATTTGTGTGTATATTTCTGTTAATGGCGTCAGAAACAGGCAATAACTAGTCTGAAAATGCTGCTACGGCGCTACAGTTGGGTTTTGAGACCAATTAATGTTATTTATGTAAGTCCCATCAAGTGTTTTGTGATATAAATGCTAATGTTGTCATGTTGTCTATGCCTTTAAGTAAAATAGATAACTGAGGAAAGAAAAAGCCTTTGGTGATAATTGGTTGATAAAAAGGCAATAGAAGAACTCATAATAACAAAGCATAACAGATTTGAAAAATAGGGGGATGGAAAATCGGGCTGTTAATTGACAGGAACGCCTTGCATCAGAGAAAATATTCTAATCCATGAAATATAATATTTCGAGGGCTACGCGGCAATTTGGTACTAGTGCAATCTCCGCGGGTGCATTTTTGGCACATGTGCATTCTCCGCGTCAACTTTTTTGAAACATCTTTATACGCTCAGCATGTACAGATGTGCCATTAGTAGGCATGGCGTAGATTGCACATGTGCCAAAATTGCACCCACGGAGATTGCACAAGTACCGAAATGCCGCGTAGCCCTTGATTTGCATCTTTCCTACTTCTTTTTTTTCCTAATAAAAAATTATATAAATTTTGTTGGCAGCAGCAAAACTCAGTAAATAATTTGCAGTGAACTCTTGACTTTGAGAAATTGCAAAATCACATCTCACCAACTTGAGAGGCACAACATTGAAATGCTTATGTTAATAAATAGCTTCCATTCTTAAATTTCTCCTCGCCTATCCATTTTTATTTTTGTATTGCATGTATGTTATATATCAGTAAAATTTTCCTAATCTAATATGGTACATACAATTGTGATAACATAGTTTACCACTCAAAAATTAGGACTGATCAAGATGTATATATAGAAGGTGGTATAATTTGCCCTTTTACTGTCGTCAGAACTTGGTTTCCTTCGTAAAACTTCAAATTTTGACATACGTCATACAAGGC
Source organism: Ecdyonurus torrentis (assembly GCA_949318235.1). Classification (NCBI taxonomy): domain Eukaryota; kingdom Metazoa; phylum Arthropoda; class Insecta; order Ephemeroptera; family Heptageniidae; genus Ecdyonurus; species Ecdyonurus torrentis. Next base: position 30,733,054 of record OX439130.1, read on the forward strand.
TACTGTAAATAGAATCACGTGGTACAATGCATTATGTATCTGAAAGAGGAGGAGGAACACAACATCTCCCCTCTTTTGGCACTAAATTTCCCCTTTTGTTTTGATTCACTGATTTTGCAATGTTATTATGAGAAAGAAAAGAAAAACTGAATTTAAGTGGGGAAATATATTATAAGCAGCACAATCTTATATACTGTCAAGAATACAAATGGAGTATTTTTAAAACTTACGCCATAATGTTGAAAACTAATGTTACAAACTGTGTAGTGTGTAAGCATATTATATCTTGTTAGTTTCTTTACTTACGAAATGGATTTATAATCTTCCCTGCTTGTTGAGGAACATAATGATTAAGAGACTGCAGGAGAGTATCTGCAGTTTCTGCAGGAGCTTTCTGACGGCTTGCTCGTAGCCTCATTGCTAATGCTTTTCGACTATGTTCAGCACAGTATCTGTAAATCATAAACACTATCTTATTGAAGTGAGAATACTGGTATTACAAATAATTTGATTTCAATGAAAAACAGGGTTTGTTGCTTTGCATTATGAAAATGATAAAAAGATTTGAAAATAGGTTAGGGGAAGGGTATTGTATCTTTGAGCATACATTAAAAAAGCACTGGAAGGGTACTACCAAAATTTGAGTGAATGCGGATTTTTGATCTAAAAGTAAGTAGTATAATGCTGAAGTGAGTCAACATAAAATAACAAAATTGACACAACTTACCCGTCTCTTTTTTCTCCTTTAGGTGCAGTACCTAAACACCTCTTGCCAGTAGAATTATAAACGTAAGCACACTGCTTAAATGGAGCAGAATTGTCTTGCAAAATGTGACGACTGCAGTAGTCAAAGGACGAGAGACGTGGTTGTGAGCACGAATCTTGCAGACAAGTACCCGTGTAAACTGGAGTGCCTTCAGTAGAGCGCGTAGATTTAGCAGGAGATGGAGTATGAGTTGATGCACGAGAAGCAGGAGAGCGCTGCATCTGAGGACAAATGAAGAACTGTACTTTTACACCTACATCTACATTTAATAATACATCACTTTAGCTGCCTAATAATCCCAATTTACAAAGAAAAATCTTAAAACTACTACCGGTAATCCAAGTTTTATATTGTAATCAAATAAGGCCAACAGTTATCTATACCACAATTATTTTTAGCCGGGATATAAATGGTCATTTTACAAGATAATATATTAAAAATAGGACAATTGTGTATTTAATTTAAAAGAATGGTATAAATGACAATAGAACAGTGGATAATTACTTTTCTTTGATCGTTGTGCGGTTGACAAGTTTACTTTCCAAGAGTTTTGGTTTAACCTCTCACTATTTGTTGATGCTACTTTGAAAGGGCAGTAATAAAACAACACAAACAAACAAAACAAAAGCGTACCTATTATGTCAAGTTAATGTTCAATTATGTGTGAAATCAAGAAAAGCAATTTGTTTATGAAGACTTCGATGCCAGATGACAAGGTGATACGTTTGTAACTATAGTCTCACTCTTCAGTATCATATGTATCAGTAACGTCCCTTAAAAACCAACTCATTTAAAAGCTATATAGCCAGTTTTAATAGCCCTTTCTTCCTCTGAAACGCTGTCTAGCATCTAGTAATGATCTCTTGCATTCAAAAAATGTATTGCGAAGGGAAATACACTCTTGAGGAACTTGTCCTAGTTTTAAACATTCACGAGGAGTATTTCCATGAACTTTTACACATTCACTTTGCAGAAGACACATCTTCAAGTCAGCACGAACTCCAGCGCATGGTGATTTGTCCTGGAGATGTGAGTTTTCATCCTCGTAACGCAGCATAGCCCCCTTGCCTGCAGTTGCAGTACCTTTAACACATAGGGGCCACTTACCAATACCACGGAACAAATCATCTTTGTCTTTAAAACCTTGTCGGGTAAACTTCTTATGTTAAAATGACCAATTTAAGACATAATTAATAAAGTTACAATATTTTAGGTTCAATGACCCGTCATAATTATTCAATAAAAAAATGCAATTTAAATAACGCGCCATTAGCCGCCATGCTTCTTGGAAATTTCAGGGAAAAGCCCTAAGGAAAGAATTGTTAAAACTGCTTTTTTTCATTACCTATTCAGTATAATCGCTACTTTGGTAGCTTAAATTGTAGGTATAATATTTAAATTCAAATATAATACTTCAAAACTTATAAAACATAATTACCTTCAGAACGTTTTTCTGATATTTTCTCCGCGTCTTTCATGAGTAATCTCGAGTACGATGGCCGACGTCAAGGACAAAGGTCATTACTTGAGTCAAATGCAAGTTATAAAATGAAATTATTTTTCATATTTGTGTTATTTCTATTTTTTACACGTTTAAAAAAGTATCTAAATTTTTTTAATCATTTTGGGCATAAAATATTAGTGTTTTGAAGCTTCTTCTCTGTAAATAATTGTAAAATAAATCCACAAAAGATGCTCAAACACTAGCTACTGTTTCCGGATGAGATAATTTCCTGTCAGCATTTCGTGGTGTATTAAATGGCGGCTGATGAGAAATGGTATTTCACAAAACAACAATTAGCCAATTCACCAAGCAGAAGATGCGGTTTAGATGCAGATAAAGAACTTTCTTATAGACAGCAAGCTGCAAATTTTATACAGGATATGGGACAAAGGTTAAAAGTGTATCCTTTTCTTACGTAACAAATAGTGATCTTCCTCATTGTGAGTGTTTTGGTTTGTTTGGGCAGAAGTTTTCAGACTTTTTTTGGGGTGAGTAAAGTGTTTTTGGAAATCTTCACATTCTTTATATAACATGACTTAGTAGTAGGTATTAGGGTTATATTAAATTATCTTAGCAAATACCTCATTATTACACAGGAGTACAAAGTCGAATGGTATGTATGCACATAATAATTTTCTTCACAAATTTCACAACGAGGGGGCATGTTAATTTTAACAATCAAAACCTCAATCTTATCGATAGACAATGGTTAAATATCAGTAGGTAAACTTAAAACTAAATAACTGTGTTGCTAGTTACTCACCTATTTCATTTAATAAAAATTTCAGCGTAAAAAACGTAAATAACTTGTCCTTGAGCAGTGTTCACCACCGTTCGATATCAGCCATGAAATGCATACTGTGGATTGTATGCATAAGCATTTCCATTGGGTTGCAACATAGTAAGCCATATAGATGCGTCAAACTATTAACGATAGAAATTTTGTTCACTATGAAAACCGTTCAATATCATAAAACTTTAATATATTTTTAATATTTAAAATTTCTGACTCAGTAAATATGTACCTTTCGTATTGAGGTCATCGCGATTGTGCGTATCATTCAATGGAAATGATGTGGCGTGTGTCTGTACACAAATGTTTATTACATTATATGTATGTAATTTATACATATTTTATGTAAATATGCGTACCTCATCGTATAAGTATTACATATTAAAATTTAGTTTATTTCGTACCAAGTTGATTTTACTTTACAAGCATACGTTATAATAACAAAAGTATGTAAAGGCTCTATGTATGATATGTATGTGCATGCAAATAATAAATACATATGTACCGAAACGAAATGAATAACTTTCAATTTTAGTAATGCATTTCAGTGTATGTATACCGGTAGTTGTGAAATTTTATGATTTTGTTGCGGTACATACATACATTACATGCATAAAATGCATTATATTAAAGTAATACATAACATAGCTCTAATTTTTTTTTTTTTTTTTTTTTTTTTTTTTTTTACATACGCAATCTACGCGTGTATGTATTAAGAAAAAATCATCCCGATGTGCTGATAACTATAATAATAATAACATTATTTAAGGCGTTGTGAGGGCATGACAGCCCTATTATACAAAACCTTGACCACAATAATAATATTAAATTTTAACATAAGCCTAATACAGTTTCAATCTTAATTGTACACATTGATTAGGTTTATTTTAAAGCATTTATACATAAATTTTGCTAATAATTAGAATTTTAGGAGTATGTACCCCAATGAATAAAAATACTTGTACTTGAAACAACGTTTGCAAATAAACCAATACATATTTTATGCTTATTTTATTATTGTACATAATTTTATATATTAATTATTATATAATGTATGCTTACTATTATACATATCATAATAATACATTGTACGATTATGATTACAAGCTTAATTCATTGAACATACCGGTACTCTGTTGAGCTTGTTCTGTGTATATGTACTTATAATAGATCGATTATAAGACGAGTTCATATTATCGTACTGGTATACTTTCAGCCTCTTACTTGGAATGTGACTGGCTCAGGTCAACTTGCTTTTTTTTTTAATACATAGGAGTATTTATTATGTTTTAAGCTTATACATAATATACAGGCAAAGAGTCATCGAAAGTACTTGTATTTAAGTTAAATTGAAACATTTTTGCTGTTTAGTTTAAGTAAATGATAATAAATTTCAGTTCATACTAATACTTAAAGAACATACATTTTATTCAGATATTTGAACCTTAACTTGTAAAATAGTACTCAACTATGTATCAACACAGCAATTGTCTACATGCACCGCTTCTATGTATTCCATTCATTCACCCAGTTTCATCGAAATTCCATGGCAGCAGCTTCATTATTTTTGGCAGCTAAGGTAGAAGAACAGCCCAGAAAATTAGAACATGTAATCACAGTAGCACACTTGTGTTTATATAGAGAAGAACCCAAACTTGATACCAAGTCCGAGGTAAGTTATTTCTTACAGTGAAACAGTAAGTGGCTGTAATAAGTTTTGAACTGTTTATATTACAGTGCGCACATAATTTCATGTTAACATAATTTTATAATAATATGGCATATTCGTAGAAGAGGAAAAGTGGTTTGCTATCTCGGCAAGCATTTTATTTTAAGTATTTACATTCTACGTAAGTTTTAGCCTTCCATATTATACTTAACCTGTAACTGAGTAGAGACTTTTTTTCATGGAGACGAAGACTAAAAGGCACAACATATTATTTAAAATAAGTTATTGCTTTAGGTACAATGTCTTGGGTATTTGTTATTTCAAGATATATTATTGTACATTGAAACAGGAGTTAGTTTTTTTGTTTTGTTGCTAAAGGGATGGTCCTTGTTTGCACATGTGTTTACAGCAATATTTAGAGCAGGCACAGGAATTGGTATTCAATGAAAATGTTTTACTACAAACATTGGGCTTTGATGTTGCTATTGACCATCCTCATACTCATGTGGTCCGATGCTGTCAGCTAGTGCGAGGTAAGCTTAACTTTTGAATCAATATTCACTATTACATCAATACATTGCATTTTTCAATATTGTGGTGAACGTTATTAGCTACTTAAGCAATATATTTTTTAATGTTTTCAATTGAAAATTTACCCTTACATTTTAAATGTTTAAACTTTTTTTTAATGTTGATATCATTTTGCTATGTTGTGTATACATTGACGTTACCACAATGTTGATAAATCATCTCCGGTATCAAATAATATTTATTGATAATTACAAAATTTATAAAAAGTTCCATTGTTTTTATGCTTTAACTTAATTGTTTTAGCAAATATAAAGTAAAAAATAATAATATTGTAATATTCATTGATATTCAGGGTCAGATTGGCCATTAGAGGAGATTGGCATTGGCAAACTTTTTTATTATTATTTTTATATTTTTTCTTACTACAAAAGTTGCGTTTTGGTCACATACCTGGATTAAAAAAATGCACTTGCTTAAAAGGGGCTTTACGCTCTCTGAAGTGGTCCCTTCTGTGTTTGGTGCCAACTAATCTCTTGAGACCCAACCTGGTCCTGACTATTGCTGTATTGGTTTTGCTGTCTTTATATTTGAATGATGAAAGTTTCCTTAAACTCACCTCACATTAAAGGCGTAGAACATTTTGAACTAAAAACTTGTCTAATCTCCAGACCTAAATATCAACGTTGATTTAGCCAGAGTCATTTATTTCTCATTTATTTTCCATTCACAAAAAGATGGCTGCGGACTATGACGTCGCAGTGTGCTTGTTTTACGCTCTGTTGTTTTCTGCATCTGCCTTTTCGTGAATGGAAAATAAATTAGAAATCAAAGACTCACATTCAACAAATTCTACACCTTCAATTTAAACCAGTATTATTAAAAGACTGAGGACATTGCTTTTCAATAAGCAGGTAACCTTGATGTAACATGAAAGTACCTTTGATAAGATTTAAAAATTTCATTCCTCATTAAATCAGAACTTTCTTTAAACCTAATGAGAGAAGTTACATCAAGATTTCACTGTCATTCCTAAGCTTGCTGTAATATAAAATATTTTAATAATATACGATATAGTTCAAAGAGAGGCAATGAAGGAGGGAGGGGGATCAAATTGCACCATTATTCCATTATTTCCATCATTGTTAGAATATTGTGGTACATTTTATTTGTACATACCTTAAAGGCGTAGAACACCTTGAACAAAAAAGTTGCGTAATATCCTCACAAACCTGAAAATCAACGTTGATTTGGCTGTTATTTTCCATTCAATAAAAATTAAATCAACGTTGATTTGGCTGTTATTTTCCATTCGAATGAAAAATAAATTAGAAATCAATGACTTCGTCCAAATCAACATTGATTTTCAGGTTTGTTAGGATATTACACAACTTTTTTGTTCAAGGTGTTCTACGCCTTTAAATGTGATATTACACTGAAATGATGCAGTATCTAATTACAGCAAGCTTGTAAGCATTTTCCTAGTATTACATTTTTTATCACATTTTAAAACTTTTCTCAGTGAAAAGTTTTTGGCATGCCATTTTTTTTTTTTTTTTTTTTTTTTAATTATTGTATGTGTTTTTGAATTAAAAAAATAAATTTATCAATGAGCAATAATTTAAATAATTTCATGATGTTACTCCATAATAATATAATCTTAAAACTGGATGCAGGTTTGCAGTAACTGCATTAACAGTTCAGCAATGTTTATAAAATGTAAAGGAGTAGTCAACAATGGCTTTTTAAATAGTGATCATTGTGTTATTAAACCTCCCGAAATCGCGATCTTAACATTTTTAATTATTAACCCGCTGTGAGCAACTGCTGTTTAGCAACTTCAGAACCTATGTCACAGCTACAACTTGCTCTCGCGCTAGCTTGGCGCAAGCAGGAGTTACTCTTATCTTTGCATAAATTATTTTACAACATATCTAAAGCTGTAAAAACATTTTATATACATAAAACGTAAAATATAATGTCAAGTTGCTAGAGCAAAAGTAAGGGTAACTTCTGCACACCCCAAGCTATTGTGAGAGCAAGTTGTAGCTGTGTCGTAGGTTCTAAGTCGCTAACGGCAGTTGCCCTCATTGTCAGTGTGTTAATAATTAAAATTTTGAGATCTCGATTTCGGGAGGTTTAATAACACAATGATCACTATTAAAATAGTCATTGTTGACTATTCCTTTAATATTGCATTGCTTTTATTTATTTATTTTTTTTCTTCTTCGTGTTAAAAGTTTACTATATTATTGTTAGTACATATTTTACTATAAGAAATATGCAGAGCTTTGCAGATATTTTAAATAATTATTTCCTGAAGCAAATACTGTTTTTGTTGTGAGCTAAACACACCCTCAATCATCCGTTTCCTGTTAAGCTTAGTTAAGACATTAGTTAATGCAATGTTAAATGAGTGGGCACATAATCATGCTGATTCGGCCATAGTATTTCAATTTTATTAAAACTGAATATGTCCTCCCGCTAGCTAGAGGAATTAAAATTAAATAGTATTAGCTTCAGCAAACATGAAAAATTGCTCAATGATAAATTTATTTTTGTCCCAAATGTATGATGTATGTCTGCGCGAGGTAAGTTTGTGTTCCCATGCTGCTTTAAAAATGATGAAGGCTAACAGAGGTTGGTTATTGCTCTCTCTTCCCGGCTCCCCGGCCCTTGACGGGGAATGGGGAGGCTAAGGGGAGAGACTCCACCTGGTGCTGTGCACGCCTCACCTACTACCTTGCTGCTGTTGCTGCTGCCTGCCTCATCTCTACTCATCTGTGTCCTCTACGTGTACGTGTGTGTGCCTGCCTCTTCATGTTCCTTGATGACGATGATCAACGGGGTGCTACCCACAGCCAACAAAGAACTTGCGCAGACGTCCTACTTTATGGCCTCAAACAGGTGCTGCAGCCTCCCTCCCCACATTTAGATCACTTTTTGTTTTGTTTTCTTTAGGGAGGCCAGCTACGTAAAGTGAACACACAAACTTACGTCTCGTTACAATTTCTTGTCCACAGCTTGCATCTTACAACTATGTGTCTACAGTATAAACCAACTGTGGTTGCTTGCTTCTGTATACATTTGGCTTGCAAATGGTCTAATTGGGAGGTGAGAATCTCATTCATTCTCTATCATAAGCAACAACTTATATATTTTTTATTTGTTCTTTGTAGATACCTCAATCAAGTGAGGGCAAGAACTGGTACAATTATGTAGACGCTTCAGTTTCTCTTGAGCAACTAGAAGAGCTTACTGCAGAATTCTTGCTTATTTTTGATAAGTGTCCATCCAGATTAAAAAAGATGAGCGGGAAAAAAGATGACAGCTATGGCTTTATGGCTCACAATCTTAGTGGAATGCAAATGGTGAGTAATAAACTTATAAAACTAATAATACCAGAGAAAGTTATTATAATTATTATTAGTCATACTATTTGAGCATACTTTTTTGATGTTGTAGTGCATTTTTACATTTTCAGCTACAAATTATTTCATTCACTTAGTAAAAGTAATTAGACATTTGTTTTAAAAAAAAAATCTGTACATCTTAGGTTTGATGTAAAATTATAGATGGTTTACTATTTATTTCTAATAAAATAATGGATTTGTTGAGGGAGGAGTCATTGAATAAATAAAGCCGTTGTCCAATTGAATGAAACTAAGTGGCTAATGACAAATACTATTAATTGATTTGAAGTTGTGCATGCTTGTCGGACTTTGACTGATCAAACATTTGTTTTTATATATATATATATATATATATATATATATATATATATATATATATATATATATATATATATATATATATCGCTCTGGCTGCTCCCAAAGGGTGTACTTGCATTTCAAGGTCGTCTTACAAAAGGCATACTTGCATTTTGGTCCAGTACAACAAAGGGCAAACTTGCAGTCGGTTTTACATATTAAGCTTATGGCGGATTCGCGCGCAGCATTGAAAGTAGCCAAATGCAAGTACGCCCTTTGGGCGCGGCCACGAAGATATATATATCGAGGGTGCTCCGCTATAATGTCCTAAGTCCATTTGACCTTGAAAAATATTTTTTGCTGCAAATGACCTGAAATGGATAAATCCAAAATTTGGGGTCGATCCTACGATTTTTTATTTTTCAAGGTCAAGTGGACTTAGGACATTATAGCGGAGCACCCTCGATATTATATGCCTATATATTTTTTTTCCATTAAATTTTTCTGAAACAAGATTGTATGGCTAATTCGTATAATCTTACTAGGATCAGGAACCAAGAAAGGGACGTCCCATATTTGCTGGTCAAGTGCGTCAGAGTGCTCCAGGACAATCACAGGACAGTTCGTCTAGTTCCAGTAGTCAACAACAAGGAAGACCTAGTGCTCCAGATGATCCTAAGAAGCCACACCATGCTCCTCCTCGAGTTGACTATAGAGAATACAAGGAGAAAAAAGCTCGTGAGGCGGCAGCTGCTGCTGCTGCTGCTGCTGCTGCAGCAGCAGCAGCAGCAGCAGCAGCAGCAGGTGTTGCAGTCAGCAAGGATAGTAAACCTCCACCAGCTCCACATGCACAGCACATTAGGCAGCAACCTCCATCTCATCATTTAGCAAAGAGAGACTTAGCGAAAAGAGAAATGGTGGCTCGAGAAAATGCAAAACGTGAAGCTATAAAACAAGATGCTGCACGTAGAGATCCTACTAATATTCCACAGCGCCCTATAGATGTGCCAAATCCACATCATTCTAGCCAAGAAAGCAGAGACCAAAAAAGGCCTAGAGAAGTCACAGATTCTGCAATTGCTGGCAGTAGTAGTAGTCAGCAGCATTCTGACCCTGCCAGTCTACTACAAAAACGGCCAGATGGTCATCATCTTTTTTCAGACCCCTCTAGGAGATCTCGTGAACCCTCAGATTTACCTACCTCAGTTGCAAGTCATCATCATCACCACCACCATCATCCAGATCAGTCTAGGAGGGATAAGGAAAGGCCGGAAATAAGCTCATCCAATCATCATAACCACCCGTCCATGAATCAGTTAAAGAGACCCAGAGATGGCTCTGATATTGTACCATCAACACATCAAATTAGCCAACCAAAACGACCTCGAGAAGGAACTGATCCTATGATGAATACTTTAGATCCTACTAAAAGACCAAGAGAACCAACAGATTCAAGTAGTATATTTAATTCAATTAAATCTGAATCTAATATACAACCCATTAGTAGTGAAGTTTTACAACACAGTGATCGACAACATATGCAAGATACAAAACATTTAGGTGCAATATCTAAACATCCTTCAGATATTAAATCTCAACCCCCTGGTTCTCATTCTACATTTAATGACATCAGACAAAGTAAATCCATGGCTCCAACTAGTGCATCTACGTCTCAAAGACACTTTAATCATAGTAGTAGACACTCAAGACCTCAAGAAGCAAGTGCTATGCCCAAGAATTATGAACAGGATCAACGTAAATTAGCAATGGATAAGAGAGACTCTCCTGTATTTCCAAAACCACAGCAAGATAGCCATTCCCTCCGTCCTAACCAGCCTGTCCTTGGAAAATCTCCTGTTCCTCCATTTTCTCGTTCTAAATCCCCACTGGAAATTCCCAAGGTTACAGAAATGCGTCCTCGATCACCCTTGCTAGCTGGAAGTGTAGAATTAGACAAGAAATCTACCTCCACTCCAGAAGTTAATAAACGTATAGCAGATATCTTCTCACGACCAGAAGGTCATTTGTTTTCTCCTGATGATGATAGAGAAGATACTTCTATAAACTTAGATGTTGCCTTACCTGACTTAATGTCAACAAAGTTTGAAACTAAAACTTCTAAACAAAATCCTTTGATGAAATCCAAGTTGCGGACTACTCCAGAAAAATCAAGAGAGAGTCTTCTTGCACCTTCAACTTTTGTGTTGCCATCATCTCTAACAAGTCCTGCTACCCCTGGAAAATCTACTCTGCCCACAACTCCTACGACTCCGTTATCAGAACGCAAACGTAAACGTACACAAAGTTCAAGTAGTAGTGAAGCGGAGCTTATTCCTGTTGTAAGGAAGTTAGATGATATACCAGGATATCAGACAATGCTTAAAGATGGAAATATGGGAATCAAATTATCAGGAAGAGCATCAGACCATTCTCTTCCTTCGACACCTGGTAAAGATAATCCCTCTCCAGTCACTGTGGATACTAAGCCTTTAATGCCTGACTTTACAAAGGTTGAAACAAAAGAGGTTAGACACAGTTTTGCTAGTTTAGCAGCTGATTCTTTAGCCTTGGAACTTAAATCAGAAATCAAATCAGAACTAGGTAGTGTATCACAAGCTATGCCAAGTATATTTGAACCTCTGCCCAGTTTGGAAAGAAGTGTGGAGCCACAGAAAAACATTGAAGAAGCTCCTAGTGGTGGTGGGGAGCATCACCGTAAAAAGAAGAAGGAGAAACATGGCAAAAAAGACAAAGATGGTGATCGTAATAGGGAAGAAAAGAAGCACAAGCACAAGAAGAAAGATCGTGAAAAGGCTCGAGAAGAGAAGAACTTAGAACAGTCGACTCCTTCAGCTCCTATCAAACTAACGATTCATAAAGATAAGCTTGCTGCAAGCTTTTCACAAGATAATAAAAGTTCTCCAATGTCACAGGATACAACATTAAAAATAAAAATTCCTAAAGAACGCCTAAAAGTTGAATCCCCACCAGTTGCAAGTTCTAGTAGTACTTCAAGTAGTGTTGCTCTTGGTGGTTTGAAAATCAAAATAGGAAAAGAAGTGATAAGTGAGCGCAGGCTTCAGTCATCCCCCAGTGAACAGACATCTTCAAGAAAACAGCGAGGCAGCGAGGCCACGCCTTCTCGAGGTGCTCCAAATGCAAGTGCATCTCGCCGTAATTACAACAAACAGAATGGTCATCAAGATAGGAAGGTACGTGGAGGCTATACACGTGGTCGTGGCCGAGCACCCCCAATGCATCAACCTCCTCTACCATCCCACCCACCACCTCCTTACCCTCATCAATACTACCCTTACCCTCCTCCTTCACACATGTATATGTATCCCCCTGAACCCCAGCACATGTATGGATACTATCCTCCACAACCCACTCTATATCAACAATACCCACCACCTCCACTCCCTATGGGTACAGACTTTCAAACTCCACCCCCTCCTCCTCTCCCAGATGGACCTCCACCTGTTGCCCCACCTCCTCCTCCACCACCAGAATAATTTATTGACAGGTCTATACACTGATATTTAAAGCCAAGTTTATTTTTTATAGAAACTTCTCTAACATGCTCCCACCTCTCTATCAGGCATATTTGTTTTTATATCCCTGCGTTTTATGTAGCATAGTGATTTGAATTATTATTCAATAGAATAACTAGCATTTTTTTTTTTTTTTTTTTTTTTTTTTTTTTTTTTATGTGTTTCTCTGGTTCCTAATTCACTCTGCCCTTTATTGATATGTAAAGAGACATACTGACGATATGCTGTTGACTGACCAAACTAACCTCTCTATTGCTGCAATTAATTTTTATGCATGCTTCAATGTGGCTTTTATGCATCATGTACAGTTTATTGAGGGTTATTATTATTACTTTTTTTAAGTGGGGGTTAAATAATAACACCATAAATATCAAGATAAACTTCATGCTATTGTGTATATATATCATTTGCTTGATGTGGGGTATTTTTTAAAGATTCGACACTTCAATTATTTTTCAATAACTAATATTTTATTACTTTGTGTATATTTGATCAAATATTTTGTACTTTAAATTTCATTTTGATAAAGCATGAGACATTGCAAAATTTTAATTTTACGTATTTGATCTGGGACTAAAAATGAGATATGTGCATGATACTCATTTGGTAGAATTTACTTTGGGAAATAATAAAAGCTGAGTGACTATATTAAATGTGCAGTACTTGGGGTAAATATACAAATGTATAGTAGCTATTCTAAAAAATAATAAAAAGAAAAAGAAAGAAAGAAAGAAAGAAGCAGGAGTTCAAGTTTACAAAACGTTCTGGTTGATTATTTTAATCTATGAAGTCAAATAACTTTCTCAGAACAGTGAAAATTTTTGATGTGACTATGTGTTCTATGAAGAGAAGAATTATGGTTTAATATTGCATCATACATTTTCTCAAATATGAGAAAGCTATTTGACTTACTGTTGTCGATATATGGAAATACTTATCAGAAAATATGCTTTTATGAAATCATATTTTCATGGGTCACATGGAACTAATTTAAATAAAAAGTTAACTGTATTATGATTATTCCAGTTACTGATATATGATAGCACTTCAGTCTGCATACTGTACATGTAATAATAGGTCTCCAGCATGTTTAATAAAATTTCATTTTTATGATTTTTTATTTTCCTGCTATTGTGTTAGCGTATGTGTACCACCATAAGATAAGCAAAAAAAGATAAAGTGTCACCATGAAGCTTGACATGACAAGTATTCCTTGCAAGTGAGTGTGACATTTGTTGCACCTCATCTTATTATTGTCCTTCATTGACACCCCATCTCCCTCCCTCCTCCCGCTTTTGCAACCCCCGCTTAAGCTTTTTATCATTAAAAAAAAATGTTGCATTTAGGTTCAGTTACCACTTATGAATTGTTAAAAATATTATTTTATAATTTCTTCAAGCAAATTTTTTTTATTATTATTATTTACTTAATTTGATAATAATAATTAGTATTGATAGTTTGTAATTTAACACCTATTTTACACGGGAAGTTTTAATGAAAGGGTTTGGCTTTCGTGTTACACCGTGTTATATAAGCAGTAAACTGACATTGAAAAGGTCGAGCCGAATTCCTTTTCAATGTCAGTTTACTGCTTATATAACATGGTGTAACACGAAAGCCAAACCCTTTCAATAATTATTATTGTTTTTATTTTTTTATTTTTTATTATTATTAATATATATATATATATATCTTTTTATTTTATATTTTTTTGTAAATGACTATTATTACATTACAAGGTGCATGAAAGTAATGATGGTAAAAATCACCAATGAGATATAGTGGCTAGTATTGCAAATCTACCATCATTATTTTTGTATCTAATGGGGCTGCAATTATTATTTATTATTATTATTACTTTTGAGTTTGCATTTGCGCTCTCCTTGTAACCCATTGTTGGTGTTTGGTGTGCTTTGCAGGTTCTTCTGAAGGTGGACTCAGGTAGCTTACAACCTTCTCCTGGGTGTCGACAGTGAGTCTCCTCCTAAATCCTCTTTTTATTTTCCCCAAACATTTACCTTTTATCATTTTTAAGCTAAGCTCAAGTTACTCTCATTGTATATCATTCCTAACTAGAAAAAGAAAAACAACAGTAAAGGAAATGCATAACTAGATTTAATGTTTAAATCATAATAATAAGTAGATCTCACATTGTATATCTAACAATAAAAAATAAAAAAATAAAACATTTCTTTCGCAAATTTGATATGAAAGCAAACTACGATTTTACTTGGATGTTTTTCCTTATGAAAGCAATAAAACACAATACATTCATTTATTTTAAACTTAAATATTTTACAAAATTCAATCCCTTTATATTTATTATGCATTTTTACTACTTTACTTCAAAAACTATGGCTATACCTATGCTGAGAGTGCTTTAGCTATCACTATTTCCCTTTCCCTTTTTTTTCCTCTCTAAAGTTGGATGACAACGGACTGAACTGAGTGAGACACCAGGTGGACTCCCCATACACCCCAATCTCCCAGGAGCCCGTCATGAGACACATACTTCCTTCGCGGTTTTATAAAGAATTAATTATTGTCTGACTCACTGAATTACCACATTCCCTCAGTTTGTACTATGTTCTTCTAAGTGTTTTAAATATAAATATATATGTAGTTATTATTATCATCAATTGTGCTTTACAGTATTAGTGACTACATTTTAAAATAACAATACTAAGTTATAAATAGGTTTGCAAGTTTCTGTACTGCTAGTACAATAATTCAAAAGTAAACACAATGAAATATTTTGTAATTATAATCATTTTAATTTGATCTAATAGTTTTCTTTTATGACTTAAATTTCATAAAAGCAATGTGTATTTCTTTCATTAATGATTTTATGTTTCACTGCCCTTTTATTTTAGTTCTTAATTATAATTAATATGTGAAGGAATTTATTAAAAGAAGAAAAATATATATAAAACTATAAATATTGTACCAAAAAAACAAAACAAACAAAAAACATAACATATATTTTAATAGTTTGTAGTAAAATTGCTACAGACTTTGCTTTATTAGTACCTACTATGTAAGGTTAATAAGGAACAAAAGTTGAAATTACTGCCTCAATTTGTATATTATCAACAAAATGTAATTATTTGTATTACTAAGAAAAGTTACTAGCCTGGTGTTTGTAACTTTCTTTTATAATTTATATATAAAAAAATATTATCATTAAGAAATATTGTTTCTTAATGATAATGAAAAGATATCAATGTTTAAATCATTTTGTCTTTTTTTCACCCTGACTTAAATTAAAAAAAATAAAAATAAAAATGGAAATGCAATCTTTTTTACTTGCTCTTATAACTAGCATCACAAATATGCTATTTGTGAATTACTTATCGTAAATATATGCATATAAATCCCTTGTATATGAAAATATCTTTGAAATAAAACTTCATTTTCTTTTCTTTTTAATTAAATATTAAGCACCTTAACTCATGTTAAATATATAAGGAGAATAATGGTTAAAGTTCTATATAAGAAACATACAATATTGAATATATTAATCCTAGCTTCTTGATAAAATAATAATGATATCTGTAGTAAAGTGATTAAAAAATATTTTGAATTTTGAGTAATTTTATCAAGAGTTTCATTTTTTTCTTTTTATATTATATTAAAATTGAAATACTAGTTAAGTTGCCTTATTGCTGTTTGTTACTTTTGTTCCTGTGAAAAGGTTGAGTGAAATTAAAATTGATGTTTGCTGAAATGTGAAAAGAGAAACTGATAAATTGAGACTGAGAAGTAATCATCTTGAGTTTGAAATTAAATAATAATTTCTTCTAATTAACAGATAAAAGAAAATGTTAGGCAAGTTTTCTTATTTACATTTCTATGTAATTAATAACTGCACAAGTTATATATTTAAAAAAAAATGATATTGCCCCCTAATCGAATTTAAAAACTTATCTTTGCAAAGAAAATATTTAAATCAAATACATACTTTACTTATTATCTGTTCCTAAAATGTGCATGGCTCAAGAGTAACTTAGAAAGAAAGAAGTAAGAAGAAAACGTGTATACGTTTATAATAATAATTAAAATACATATTATAAATAACATCTTTTTGGTCTTGGAAGTAATATAAACATAATATCTAAGCCATTTGTATTAGTATGTAATTAAATATATTAATAATTAAAGAAAAAAGCGTGATAAATTCTAAATAAAAAATCTGTCGTGTTGAAAATGTTGCTGATCGAGTAAATTCTTTTCTTTTGCTGGACCAATTATGCCTATATATTAGTCAAGTAGACTAGATTGGCTTGATCCACGTTTGAAAGCTGTGATGTATTTAAAAAAAAAAAAAAAAAAATGATGTGGATGTGCAGTTGAATTTTGTGAGTGTTTTTTGGCAAAATGTATAAATTCTCAGCCATAAAAATATTACTGTCTTGATTTATAATCGTTAGTGTAAGAAATAACGGTAATATACAATAAGTGTTGTAAAAATGTAGAGAAAAAAGTGTTGCATGATAAAAATAATGAGTTAAAGAGAAGAAGGGAAAAAAACTAATAAAATTAGTTAAACTTGAAAATATTTGTATGACCATTCAGTACTGAAATAAAAAAAAATTGTGGATTTAAAAAAAAAAAAAAAAAAAAAAAAGAATTTCAAAGTGATTTTTATTATTGCAATTTATCACCATTTAAAAAAAGGAGATAATCGTATTACAAATCTTGATTAGTTATTCCTGGTATATTTGATTTAAGAAAAAGGGGAGGGGGTAGAAGTTCTTTTAAATCACTTTGGAATAATTTCTTTTATATACCTTTTATATAAGTTCCTGGAGTCGGAAAAATTCAAATACATCATTCATTTTCATCTTAACTTTATAATTAAAAATATAATAAAAAAAAAATTAAAAAAAAAAGCTCAATTATCACCATAGTTAATAATGAAGTCTGCATCTATTTTGCAGACATTGTAAATATTAAATCTAGTAAATTAATTGTAACAAACTGTATAAATATATATTCGAAGGCAATTATTGTTCTTTTTTGCCTGTCAGATATATCTATTAAGTCCCATAAAATGTATCTATATTATAGTTGAAGGGATATAATATAAATATTGTTCGTGTTAAACAATACATGCATGTTGTGTATAGCACAGTGGAAGATATTCATTGAAAAATAATAATAATAAATACTATACTTAAATAAGCATTATGTTACTGTGTATTGTTTGTATTATGTTTTATAAACTATTACAGATAAGGTGTGATTTGTTTATTTAAAAATATATATATATTTAATTTCTTTGTTTCTTAATTTTTTAAGTTTAAATTAATAATAACTATTACACAGCAACCGAGCTTGTTTTTTTGTTTTTTTTTTTGTTTTTTTTGTTTTTTGTGCTAATTGATAATTATTATGATAATATAGAGTCTCATCGTTTATAACTTTTTTTTTTAAGTCAATAAAATAATTTGGTGATTATAAAATTATTGTTGTCTTATTTATTTATATTGTAATTAGAGGTAATAACCTTCGTTTATTTAAATATGCATTGCACATGGGCCTAGATTATCCTAATAAATTGAGTATGTAGTTTTACTTATAAATCATTTGTAAGAAATTATTGACATTATCAACGTTATTGTTATAATTAAAAAAAAAAATTAACACGTATGTGTTCGTCTATTAATTAAAACTGCGTTGTGTTGTTGTAAAATATAAGTTTTTTTTTATTGGCCCAACAAATAAATGAAGCAAGTAATAAATTTATTTAAGCTTTTTGCGTGGTGATACTTTTTTACGCGTATATTTTTTATTTTATTATTGTTATTGATTTTTTTTAAACAATAGGAATTACGTGAGGATAATTAACCTTAAACTTATTCACACGAAGCAATATTTGCTTCTATAATGAAATTAAATTATTTGTAATACAGATTACATGCAAAAAATCAAATAAATTGCACATTAAAAATCTGCTTATCTTAAAAAGTATACCTTAATATTATTTTCGTACATATTAAGTAACATTTTCTTGCTCTCATCTTTCAGTTAAGTTGTTATGTATATGTAGTTGTCTCGAATAAGGGCCAACGTAATAAGATTTTAAATTTATTATTTACGCAAAGGTAGTAACAAAAATCGTATAAGGTAAAAAAGGAAATATATATATATGTAAACTCTATGCCAGTGTAATTTTAAGCTTAAATTGGCAATAAAATCATTAATTCCTAAAACTTCTGTAAAAACAGACAAAAAAAAGTGTGGCGTAAGTTTTTATTTATTTTATTGTTCCCCCCTTCTCCCCTTAAAAATGGGAAAAAAATAAATGATAAACCGTACTTCAAATGTCCACTTGAGGCTGTCAATCAGATAAAGCGACATTACGTGGGCTATATTTCTCTGATCACCAGTAGCCAATGACGATGTCTTAAGTACGTGTTTTCTGATCTCTAATATAATATATATATATATATATATATATATATATATATATATATATATATATATAAATATATATATATATATATATTTTATATATATAAATATATATATATATATATATATATATATATATATATATATATATATATATATATATGAAAATTATCTTATCGGGATAAAAATCTTTACAAGGCAAAAGCGGGGTTTGAAAAAGTAGTAGTAGCTCCTTTTAATAAACACTTAAAAGATAATTTATAAATATTTTAGAGCAACGTTTTTGATAACAATGTTTTGATTGATGTAATCAATTATGCTATCATTTTTTTTCTAGTATACATTGTTTATTGTCTACTTTACCTCATTTATTTCACCTAATGAATTTAATTAGTTTAACCAATTATCAAGTTCGCTATTTTATGATTTCGCTTCCTCACTTTTTCTCTTTATAGTTTATATCTCTGATTTCATGCAACTTTAATCACCTTTTTTACGTCCGAAAACGTGAGATTATCTGACATTTATTTCCAAATTACAAAGTTTAAAAACTGAATCTATATATAAATGTTAGATTAAAAAATGTTAGGCCATAAAAAATTGAATAAAAAAAATTATACATTATTTTTATTATGAAAAAGAACAGAAAAAAAAAACGCCTGGAAGGTAGGCACGTTTTTGCTAGAACGCACATAAGTTGAACTGGTTGCATAAGCCACTATTCATGCAGGCGCATTAGCAGAGTGTTATCTTGTTCGTAAACCCTGTTCTCTTGAACCAAAAAATGCGCATTCCATTTAATTAACCACAACTGATCGTCATTTTAGAAGCAAAGAACAGGGTCTACGAACAGCATCATCTATATTCTTTTTAATTGAAGGTAGTGAAATTATTTAAATTTTTCTATTTTTTCGAATGAAAAAAAAAATCACATTTCCCGGTAACATTTATTATTACATTTCAAATTTCAGGTTTTTTTCAATAATCAATTATTGCAAATTTAATGTAATATATATTTTTAGACAACTCGTTACAATATATTAGACATTAAATGACATTATACTTTTGAAAAAGAAAACTCCTAATAACTCAATTAAATCAGTGTAGCAATTTTAGATAACTTTTTACGTGGGAAATTTTATAATAGATGTTACCGTTGATGTATAAATTTTTTTAATTAGTTTTAAACTTGTAAGTATCCCTCATTAAAAAAAAAAAAAAAAAAAAAAAAAACGGCCTCAATATGTACACTATAACACTAACCATACTAGTGTAGCGTGGAAATAACATTTGTATTTAAATGGAGTTTTGCGTCAACTGAAATCTCCATCTGATCCCATTGTATGACCATAAGCCAAAAGAAATCATTTTTTTATGAAAGAGACTGTATATATATATATATATAGTAGTACAGTATTAAAAAAAAATAAAGAAAAACTAAATGCATGGGCCCCCGCAATGCGAAAAGATTTAGGAAATTAGGAATTATTACATTTTCCCGCACCACCTGTGATTGGCTAGCACGCTACTACGATAAGCTCTATTGGCTGAGTAAAATAAATGGTTTCAACAGAAGTATAAAAAAATATATTGTTGTAATTTATTTATTTTTATAATGTAAGCCAAACGCACGCACAGTTCAAATATTTTTCAATGCAAAAATGCCATATATTTTAATTCATATAAATTATTGTACTTTGTAAACAAACTAAAGTTTTGCTTTGATACATTTTTTTTATAATTATACTTATTTATTTACATCTTGTTTTTTTATAATGTATAGCTTTCGTAAAATTTATTTGAAATTTTATTGTTTGAATAACAAACACAAATCACATTTTTAAAATTAAAATTTAATGTCTGATCTAAATAATAATAATAATAATAAAAATTTTAAAAATGTCAGATTTATTTAGATATACAATAAAGAGACATAGAGAGTTCAATGTATATCGTGTGTTGAAGTTTTATTGTTTATGGGCCATATATCTGACCTGCAGCCATATAGTTATCCAATTCACCCACAATACACAATTACCACAATGACACGACAGTAATTTTTTATAATTTACAACTAATAATATATTCATGTATTTTACAATTATTTCATGTGTGTGTGCGTGTGTGTGTATTAAAGTGATGAGATGACAAGGTTCCTCTTATAAAACACCGTTATTATCAATATTTATCAATTTAGATACACGTTAAATTTTGATTAGCACTTTACTATCGCACTTGGATCTAAATATATTCAATCAAAAGCATATAAAAAAAAGTGTTATTTGAGTGACTTATAGGATAAGCATAACAGAGGGATAGATTTAGCTAAAATTTACAATATTTAATATAAGGGATGTATAGAAACAATATTTATCAAATGTTTTATGGTAGCATTATTCGCTATGTGGTGGCAACTGTTATTTTTTTTTAACAGCTTTATCTAGGATTATTAATCTTATTATAACCATCACAACTAAACCATCAAAATGTCAAGTTTCTGTCATATAGTGTACAGTTTATGTTTTATGTTAGATATTTACAAAGTAGTTAGAATAGTCTAACATCATAATAAAAAACAATATCTTTAATAGTTTTATTTTGGGAACTTAAATTTTTAGTTTGTTTACTTTATTCATATATATATATATATATATATATATATATATATATATATATATATATATATATATATATATATATATATATATATATATATATATATATATATATATATATTCAAAAAGTAAGCTTTAAAAATTATATGTTTATAAAAAAAATCTTTAGATAATTAAAAGTCAAATTGTGTGCGTTAATTATTTTAAATTAAAATATAAATTGCCTTCATCTTAGTAATGATACTACTATAGTAACAATTTCAAAGTTTTTTTATTATAAATAAAAAGTGGTAGTTTATAGCATATCAAGAGTGGGTTTTTTTTTTTTTTTTTTTTTTTTTTTTTTTTTTTTTATCAAGGGTTGTGGCATGGCATGGCACGCCGGCGCCGCCCCGCCCCCTCAACCCCCGGTACCACTTGCGCAATATATACACAGATATATACATATAACTATCCATCCTTCTCTCTCTCTCTCTCTCTCTCTCTCTCTCTCTCTCTCTCTCTCTCTCTCTCTCTCTCTCTCTCTCTCTCTCTCTGGCCAAGTCCCTAAGGAGCGATTGCCAGCACACCAAAGCTCCCCGGCCGCACATTCATCTCAACTGTAGCGAGCTACACTTTTAATTAACACTAAATCGCCTAATCGCTCCCATGGTATTACTTTAATCTGGGACTAATTAGGGAAGCTAACGTAGAGTTTAATCTGGAGCTAATTCGTCTCATTTTTTTATATGTGTATTTTTATATATAAAAAAATAATATTAAAATGAAAGTTGCACACTAATAAAAAGCCAAACTGTTTTAATTAACATTTTTTTAAGTTACATACAAATGGTTAGGTATTACGATGATGATGATGATGATATTATAAAATAATATTCTTAAATTTTTTTAATTGCTCATTTTATACAATATAATATGAGTGAAAATAAATTCTGATGAACTTAGCTATATAATGTTACAAAAATTTATTGTCATATTTATTGGACGGAAATGTATCATTCATTGCTATAGAGTCTGTACGGTTAAAACGTATCATTATTTATATTATGTAGTTTCAATTTTTGTTTTTTTGTTTGTTTTTTTAATTTGTTATAAATAATTATAATATGAAGCACACACTAAACTTGAATTATTAATATTGTTGCTCCGAACAAAAAAAGCAAATGGTTCTAGCATTATATATATATATATATATATATATATATATATATATATATATATATATATATATATGCACAATGAATTGGAGGTTATACATTGATGAGCGCGCAGTTAAAGCCAAGGGTCCCCTCATTTCTTATCCGTCAGTATTGCGGGACCATATGTTTTCAGTTTTTTTTTTATTATTATTATTTTTTTTTTAACTACTGAACCGAGACCGTACATATTGATATGAGGGGATACTATAGACACACTTTTACTTATTTTAAGATATAGAAAAGTTAAAGAATTTTTCATCACCAACAATCTCCAAAGTTACCTTAGTCCTCTTTGGCACCATACAAAAAATCAGGTCCAAGCCATTTTAGCAGCTGTCACATATGTATATGCAATTTATATAATTTAAATTCTATTCCTTTTGTTTATTTCATTATTTAATATTACAAAAACCTGACTAATCTAAAACTATACCAATGTTCTTCTCATCTTTTTAAATATTTTAAACTCAATCAAATGAGAAAAAGATAGCATTAAATTGTTAGTATACTAAACCACTACAACAATACAACATCACAGTTTAAAATGTATAGTTAACGAGTTGGACTATTTCGCTACTTTTCTTCCATTGTATTTACAATAAACTAATTTTTTTTTTTTTTTTTTTTTTTGCAAAATGTACATTATACTATCCCAAAAAATTCGCAGTAATTTTGCGCGTGGGCGTACTAAAACAAAACGTTAGTTACAAAAGTAGAGAGAGAGAGAGTGAGCAGAGAGAGAATTAGGCTTGGATGAACAGAAATTTACAGAGAAACGAGTAGCTACCACCACGAGATGGTAATTATTTTTAACAGTCGTGTAGCTGGCCGTTAGCGTTCGCTAATGACCAGCGGCAGGAGAAGTGGCCACATTTCCATATTCAACTCATCCCTCTCTCTCTCTCTCTCTCTCTCTCTCTCTCTCTCTCTCTCTCTCTCTCTCTCTCTCTCTTTCTATATGTATATTTTCTGTATATAGTAGTAGTTACTAAATACTGTAAAAGCAAACACAACATTTGAAACTAAGAGAAAATAAACCCGACTTCTCTCTTTCTCTCTCTCTTTATGATGATGCTTTTGTTACCGCGCTTCGCTGTGCTGTTGCTACAATTAACGTTCAATTATGCAGTCCTCGCTCACTGCATAACTTATACATTTAATCAGAATAAAGTCCATGAGATACGAATGACAATGAGATAAATATAATTTTCTACACTGGTACGATATTATTTATTTTCCTTATAAAAAATATATTTGTATATATATTAAAAAAAGGAAAAAATTATATACAATTTTTATATACATAGTTATAGGAATGTAAAATTTAAAATAGCTGAAAAGAATTCTATTGAAATGAAGTATTTTTTAACTATTTTTATGTCTTTTTTTATTACTCAGAATAATAGGCTAATGATCCCGTTTAGATTTTCTATACAGGTTACATTCTTCTATATTTGACTTGCATTAAAGATTTTAATCAAATTGATCATATTAATCATGAGGATAAAAATAAATGTATATCAAATGCTGTGGATATACGTAGAAGTTAATAGCTCTGACCCATGGTTTGACCGCACGTGACTTTATATACTAATGAGAATCATGGCTTAAGAATGTATGTTGTATCAACCAACAGTAAGTTTATTAAGTAGAAAATGTAATTATTAGATTTTAACTCAATCTGCAATCAATTTGTATTGCTACAATAATTACATGTTTTTACAAATTATATTTCTGTAATATATATATTACAGAAATATAACTTTCATATATATATATATATATATATATATATATATATATATATATATATATATATATATATATATATATATATATATATATATATATATATATATATATATATATATATATATATATATATGAACTTAACATGTTACGCCGCAGTGAATTTATTTCGTATATAATTGATGAACAGTAGAGAATATAATATATTTTCTTAATTTTTATTATTATTATTATTATTTTTTTTTTGACAAAATAAATAAATACATGCCTGATGAAGATAATTTTTAAAAAGAAGTTATTTTAAAGTAAACTAAACTTATATAAATTAAAGTTACTTCCTAAACCTTCCGTAATGCATTATAATTGATTTTAAGTAAGTAAAATTACTGACTAAGGAGCAACAGTTCTGAGGTCGACTTTTAGTGATTTCGCTCACATCCGCTTCCGTTTCTACTTATTACGCATGCGCAGTACGTCTAAACGGAAGCAGACTTGAGCGAAATCACCTAAAGTCGGTCACAAAACAGTTATATTACTTTATTAGTCAATAAAGTGTGACATTGCAAAAGAAACTTATGTTTTTAGTAATAAGAACGCAGAAGTAACTGTATAATAGAGAATTTTAAGCTATAAATGATTAAAATAAGAATTTCTTTTAGACTAATTAAATTGTTTTTTTTTTTTTTTTTTTTTTTTTTTTGTAAATTAGCAGCAGCAGTAGGCAAAAGGTATCTTAAAACATACAAAACTATTTCCTTATTCTTCTATTTATGTCTATATATTATTTATGGTGTCATTCCCGATGAGTATAACCAGATTAATTAAGTGTTAAAACAAAGCAGCAACAACAAAAACTTTCATTATATTATTATTATTTATTATTAATTATTATTAATGAACATATGACAAAATGGTCAAATTGTCACACCAAAAGTCTCTATTAAATATTAATATACATTTGCATTTTACATACAATAATACTTTGTTTTTTAAATGTATTTTAAAAAAATGAAATATAAATATGCAAGAACTACGTATAGTATACTTTATTGGGTGACTAAAGTAATTAATAAGGTCATCAATAAAATATAAAATCCTAAATTAATTTCTTAAACAATTTTTAATATATATAATATATATATATATATATATATATATATATATATATTTTAAAGAAACAATAGAAACATACTATATTTTGAGCAATCAACTAGTATTAATAATAATTGTTATACAGTATAACTGTAAGACTTGTTTCATGCTAATCGATCATTAAAATTAGTTCAGTTTTTAATTAATTTATGTATGCAAAATGGTCCTAATTTTATTTTCTAGTAAAATTTATTTCATATTGAAAAAAAAAAAAGTTTGATACATTTTCAATGTACTTTATACTTTAGATATACGA
This sequence comes from Ecdyonurus torrentis, assembly GCA_949318235.1. Taxonomy (NCBI): domain Eukaryota; kingdom Metazoa; phylum Arthropoda; class Insecta; order Ephemeroptera; family Heptageniidae; genus Ecdyonurus; species Ecdyonurus torrentis. The sequence goes on from OX439130.1 coordinate 30,758,966, forward strand.
TAAGAAAGTTATTATATTTTGACGTGCGTACGTGCAGTCACGTGTTCGAGTTAGACATGTAGTTAATTAAAATATCGTCGTCCTATCAGCAAATAATGACGCTAGATGTTTCATATTCTACCATACTGTGCAGTTAGGTGTCAAGGGGATTTATTATAAATATGCAGTCTGTCACTGATAATAAATACACACTTGAGGGTTCTATATATTCCATTTTTCTATTCTAATTAATTAACAACTGCGAGAAAAAAATGTCAACCTAATCTATTTTGTATATATTTTAATAAAAAAGAATACTTTTTTTATTGAGTTATTATGTATATTTTGAAGTTGATCCTATATTTACAATATATTTTACAACTTAATCTTGAATGCTATTTTAGAGCTATATGAAAAAAAAAATATTATAGAGCTTCTTTTTCTATATTTTTTCTTTCGTTTATATATTTTTATTAAAACACTCATCTAATTTTCTTGCTTTAGCAGTTGTTAGTCAAAAATGACAGAATAAAAAAAAAGTATAGCAATAAAAAAAATAAGAAATGGTAATCCATATAATTTCATTTTATGATTAATAAGTATAATGTTCTTTAATAGTCTATATTTATAGTACTTTTTTTAATGTAGATCGTATGCTTAAACATTAGGATGAGTCTTCGGTCATTTCTCATCAGAATTTTGTGATTAAAAAAAAAAATCAAAAATATTTATTATTAAAGGTTAAATTTACATGGGATGAAAATTGTGTATATAAAATATTATAAATACAATACTCGTTGTGATACGAAAAATAACCCTTATTTTCTCACACAAATCAAAATTATTTGAAGGAAAAAAAATCATAACCATCTGAAATTTAAAAAATATTTTCTAAAAAGGCAGCTTCTGCCAAAATTCATGTAAAGAATTTTTAAAATCTGTCATTGTTTTCCAGAATTTCTGGCACCAGGCTTGCACTCTCAAGGATCAAATTTTACAACAATGTGATCTTGTAGCTTACGTAGCCTTTGTAAGAAAGAATAGATCGCACTAGAACGCAGCAAAATTGTAGTCTCTCTCTCTCTCTCTCTCTCGTATTTAAATGCTTATATTTATGTTATAAATGCTGTAAAAAGATAGGAAGTTCTCGTAAAAATATTGACAATATCAATTGCTTTTAATAAATTACACAATGTATAAAAAATATATAGTATATAGTCTTTATTTAAATACAAAAATTTTGCATTTTATGATATTGGTCATATTAAAACTTCTGACCAAATGCAAGTCCTATAACATTAAACAAATGAAAGATATTCTACGTTTAAATTTTATAAGAATTCTTAAGAAGAGGCAAAATTAAATTTGAAACTTGTGCATGAAATATATAAATAAAATTATAATTTAACAGTAATGAGAGAGAGAGAGAGAGAGAGAGAGAGAGAGAGAGAGAGAGAGAGAGAGAGAGAGAGAGAGAGAGAGAGAGTAGGAAAATATATGTGGCATGTAGTGTAATAAAACTCATTAACCCATAACATGTATTGTATTTATTAATTTCAATAGAGATTACGGCAATAAGGCAAAACATATATAAAGTACAGATACAAAACATAAAGTATGATTTCTTTAAGACAGACCTAATATACGGAAAATTTTTAACTTGATGTATACTGTATACGTACAAAAAGTGCATCAACGCTCAATGTAACAAAATAATTTTTTACCACATTATTATATTTCTTACACAATATAGTTCTCAATATTATGATAATTTATATATTAGAAGTTAAAAAAATCTATATAAAGTGGTAATCAAACAAATTTTGTCAATTTAAAGTAATTTATAAAGCTAAAAGTTAAAGAGTTTATTAATTATGTCCCATAAAATTTTGTAATTAAGTGGCGAAAGCGGCTTGTGCAAGCTAACGACAAGTAGTGTCAACATAAATCGAAGCCAGTGCCAAAGCATATTAAACCTGTAAGCAGAAAATTTTACGATCTTTTGCATCATTCTATGGCTTGCATTTTACGAGCGTATAGATGATTGATCCTAGAATACACTTTGCGCATCTGTGGTTTGCTCAGGTCGTAATAGTAATTACTTGCAGTCAAGAATTCAACTAAAAGCAATAACATCGGGTGAGGGAGTGCAAGATTTTTTATATTAAGTCTTGTGTTCGGTTCTCAAAATTAAGTAGCGCACCCATCTTTAAATAACAGGATAACGTCCTGTTACTTTAAAAAAACAACTAATAAAGTGACAATAGACGAACTTTTTTATGAGTGATAAATATTTATAATTATAATGCTTTATAAATGTGTTTGCATATATGATTAGGAATGTTTTGTATATTATAATAAGTACGATTTCAAGTTATCTCTGAATTTTGTCTCTGGGTCCTTCTTCAAGGCAGTGAGAGACATTTTTAATCGTGCAGGAAAAATACTCTGATCATCATACAATTGGGATTTGTTTGACATGTGTGTAAATACCTCACATTGTTTTTGTGACAGTCATGAAGGACACCTGAAAGCATGCGCTTTCTAAATAGGGTAATTAAGAAGGTCTTGTCTATGAACGGATAAAAAAAATCACACCATTAATATACAGTATCCCGTCACTCACTGAAATAATTCAAACTTCAGGTACGGTATAGTATAATATATATGGAACTATTTGTATAACATAAAATAATAAAAATAAAATAACTTAAATGAGGTAGTTTTTCACACAAAAAAAAATAATGACAATAATAACGGCGTGTTTCTGAAAACGCAAAAGAAATTGAAATGGATACAAATCAATCGTTTTCAAAAAAGAAAAGAAAGGCTTTTTTTTATTATTATTATTATTTTAAACACACAATTTTTACAAAATCCAACCAAGGCATAGCCTTATCGGTTGGTTCATAATATTTTATACACAATGCATTAAATAATTACATTACTACTATATAGTCATGAAAATTATTTTATATTTCAAGTTTAAATAAAAAATAATTAATAAAAAAAAGACATAAGTATTTTCTTATTTTGAAAATTTTAATTTGTAATGGAAAAAAAATTGAATATTAAATTATAATTTATTAAAGAAAACTTTTTTTATATTAACTTTCATTTCATTTTTAATTTTGAAATTTTTTAACTCTAATGGAATTTGATTCCACAATTTTGGCAATAAATTTTTTTTTTGTTCTTTCTGTGAATCTATTAACAATTTTTGGAACATATAGAGGATTTGTATCTGCAATTCTAGTACTATATATATGAGTTCTAGGTCTCCCATGAGAGTTTTCAAAGTAATTATCACAAATAAAAATACATTTAAAAGTTTCTTCTATTGGCAATATATTAAAATATTTGAAATATTCAATATCACTTTGTAACTTATTTCCTTTTCTTAAAATTTTTAATATTCTGATTTGCATTTTTTTCAACTCCCATAATTTACCCGACTTAGTACAGCCATAAGACAATAAACCATATAATATATGAGGATGCACAAAACTTCAGTGGTATACTGTTAGACTCATTTTTAAAAACTTAAATATATTACGCACTCACTACTTGAATTAATATAAAACGCATCCCCGACTACCCTGCTCTCCCAATATACTGTATATGCATAAAATAAAGGTGTAATAAATATATATATATATATATATATATATATATATATATATATATATATATATATATATATATAATGTAATTTGTGCTAATTTGTACTTCTGTGCCCTTCACATATTCATTTAGTCCCGTCACGCCATTGATTGGAACTATGGAATCACTATTGTCTAATTTATACAACCCGGCATTCGAAATTATATATATTCAACTCAAAAAACCTGAGTTACCTGCCGTTCGACCTTTGACGGTATCGCCCAGCCGCCCCCCTTCTCCTCAAATGTGACAATGGGCGATACTTTAGGCATGCCCGATATAAATCGACTGAGGTTTTTTGAGTTGAATATAGTCAACTTAGACTTACCCGAGGAAATGTCTTGTCTAACTATGGTAAGTACGCGAGATCCATCATGAAAAACATCATCTTTGAAAACTATAAACAACAATTTACCTTGCAACAATGAGTACACACCCACAGTATAGTATTATATATATATATATATATATTAATGAGATAGATCATTATTTATTCAGTATATAAGCAATGGATTATGAATATAAACAATAACAAAAATTATAACTGTACTTTTATTCTTTTTATATTTTATTATTGCAGAGAGATGATTATTTTTATTTTAAAAAAAATACAATATTTTATATCTTTATACATGAGCTATAAAAATATAATAGAGAGAAGAATGAAGCTTGTAATATACAGTTGACAATACGTATATATATGCACACATAATATAGAAGATTTATGTAGCCATTTAAATTTACAAGCTTGTGTATTTTTATAATATTATATAATATAAATTTGAGGGATGCAGGCAGAGGATGGGTGGTCAATTGACGTTGCTCCCGCGTGTTGTGGTTGGCATAAAGGCCAGGGGCTAACATTTAGCTTAGCTGTTTCAATGCTTGCTTTTACTCGAGAATAAGTTTAAACATCAACGTGTGTGTGTATATATATATATATATATATATATATATAATATATAGTGACGTCACATTCTAAAGGGAGCAATTAGTCGAAATGGCGTGCAGTAATGAACAATTTGTCCTCTTTGTTGGCAATTCCCTCGCACGCAGTATAAGAGTACAAATACCATCATATTAATCCTTTAATATCATATAAATGTTTACTAAATTAATTTTATATTTTTATTAAAAATTTATTGATATTTTTTTTATTAATATTTTATTTTATAAAAATTAATTTAATAATTTTTTTATAATAATAGAATACAAAAATCAATAAGTAGTTTAGTTTAAGAGATTGTATTTTTTTGCGCGTGAGTGTACTGGTTGACTCCCTCTTAATGCTGGGGCGCTAGTGTCATGGCTCTAATTAAACGATATGAGTGGCTCATCAGTGCCGACATTCTGCAGTAATGAGTCCGCGGGTTCACAACTTTACTCCTCCACCTCCTTCTCTTTTTCCTCTGTATATCTCTCCCTACTTTTCTCTTTGTTTATGACCTCTAAGGGCCGTCCTACATCGCCTTAGCTCCGCCCTTTACGATTCTTATATATAATTTCTTATATTTTATGTACTGTCACAAATTTAATTTACTTTACAAAAGAAAAATAATTATTATATTATAAGAGTATATTATATCTTTTTATATACTTCAAATTTAATCATAGATATTATCTCTTTCTTAATTGTCCGTGGACATAATACAGCTCCTACATGAATCCTGCACAGAACTTCTTTGGTTAATATTCATGATATGCAACCTTATTTTTAGTACTATTTATTTATATGAAGTAGAAAAAATCTTTTGTTTTCATATTTTAACGCAAACAAAAACATGAATGATTTTTTAATTGTACAAATTTAATGTTTCTATTATTTTTTAAGCTAAATTAAGTAATTTTATTACAAAAATAAAAGTTATACATTTACACTTCACTGTCATTATATTGCCTTATAGGGTAAAATAATACAATTTACTTATGCATAATGGATGATACGATACCTCTGTATAATAAATTTTTATGTTAATGGAAATTGCTCACCAATAAATCGAGTTAGTGTTGAATAAAAGGTACTTGTTGTAAAACATTATAGTAAAAGAAATGACTGTCATTCAGCTTAATTATTGTTTCTTTATGTGACTTTTTTTGTCTAAAACTGCCTCCGCATTGCGCTATAAACTGCAAAGATATATCGCAAAATGACGCGTCATTCTATATATATATATATATATATATATATATATATATATATATATATATATATATATATATATATATAAAAATATATATATATATTATACCTTTTTTCTTCTTCTTCTTTTTCTACATCATTGAACTTGTAACATAAAGTAGCATTAATATAACTAAAAAATTAAAGAAACCTCTTTATTTGATAGCATTTTGGTCACGGTTAATGTTTTATTTCTTTATATATTATAATAGACGTAATAAAAACCTCTAAACTTATTTACTTTTTGCATGATTTGTTTTACATTTTATATATATAGATAATATATTTGCTCCCATTTATATATATATATATATATATATATATATATATATATATATATATATATAATATTAAATAAATTGTTACTATAATCCCGAATTTATCCATTTGAAATACTTAAAGTATATTTATTTGATAAGATAATTATCTTATTTAGTTTTTTAGCCTAATATATTTTATTCCATATCTGTGTTAAAAAACTTCTTAATTTTGTTATAATATTACAATATTTTGACTACGTAGTATTCGAATATAATTGACTATGCGCGATGGTAAAATAGAAAATGTTCAACTGGTTGCCTACCTATCAGGATAGAAAATTCTTCTCCGCCGCTTCCTTTCTCACTAACATAAAAAAGTATTGAACAACGTCTTGGCATTGACCTATAAATTTTTATCACTGTTGCTATATTTTTTTTATTCAAATTCAGTAATTAATTTATTTTTTCCCAATTTATATTGCATTTAAGTCCTAATTGTAATAGTTAAAATATTTCTTAGAGAAAAATAGAATTATAGAATTTCTAATTTTGAATTTATTTACATTTTACTTCACAGTTTCTTTTATTAAAACATTAAATGTACTTATTGATTTTTATTTATGATATGCTTGTATTTTCCAAAATTCAAAATAATTTTATATGAATGATTTCAGACTTAAAAAAAAAAAATCAAAATTCACAAAGAATTGACAAAAAGAAAAAAAAAGTAATGCAATTTTCAATTCTTATTTCTTATAGAGAAATTAAAACCGTACAGTGTGTGCAATAAAATTTTCCAATTGCTTATACAATATGTTGAAATTCAAACTTATTTTACACAAAAAGATATATGACTGATAAAATATAATAAATAAATAAGTTGCCATAAAGAAAAAATAAACGAAAAGATAATATTAGAGATTGAAATTTTTATAGTGCAATCTAGTGAAAACCACATTTTTGTGATGTTTTGTACTTGACTAGAATACTAAAATAAAATGTGAAAGCAAGAAGCTAACAGTAGATTTTGTTACACCCTCTTCATTGGTCCGTGTGGTAATCGGACTGATTGCATTTTTGTCTTGAGATTGGTCCTAACATTAGAGTTCTCTTTCCCCTTCCCCCCCCCCTTTTTTACTTTTTTTTTTCTTATACATATAGCATCACTATATATATAGCAAAATGCTTTCAAGCTGAAACAATGCTGCTTGAGGGGGTCTTGTTGAGAACAAACTGAGCTAGCTAAGCTAAACAAGTGAAACAGAGCTGAAAAATAAAATAAAAGAAGAAAAAAGATGTTTCAAACTGTGAACTGATATCTCGTTGGTTAAACACGAAAGCTAAACCCTTTGATATCTCGTTTGTTCTACGTGACGTAAAAAAATAGCAAAAACAGAGAAAGATTTTTATTTAGTCTTTTTTTTTTTTTTTTTTTTTTTTTTTTTGACAAATTTAATGCGGAAAATTGATTGAAAAGTTAATTTAGCAGTTTTTTTTAAATCACATAGAAAAAAATAATCTAACTGTGTAACATTATAAAGTTCTTTCAATGCATGAAACATGACAATTGTTTCTCTCCTTTTAATTTATATTAATTCAAAGTTTTATTGAATCATATTCTCTTTTATTGATTCTGGATTCATTATTTATCAATATTATTAGTTTTGGTTTAAATCATTACATGAATAAAACAACAAAATAATAATTAAACAATGAGGAAATTTTATTATTATATGAATAGGAACTCGTCAAGTTGTGACGATTTTTTTTTTTTTTTTTTTTTTTTTTTTTACATTTTTATTTTCACATTTTGCATTAAAAACATTGAGATGACTATCAAAGTAGACAAAGTACTTTCTATGATTCCAGTTTTATTTTTAAATTTATTATTACAATTGTTATGAAATATCAATCTTACTTTACTTAATATAATATTAAATATCATGTTGTTAATATATTATGCGTGTTACAAAACTAAAATTTACCTTTTGAATTGTAATGATTGCATTGTAAAGATCGAGTATATTATTATGTTGTGAACAAGATAAATGAAGTGTGTGCTTTTTATTTATTTTTAATTTGTTTTTTTAATAAAAAATGTCAACTCTTTGAGAGACAGTTAAAAACGCAATTTTTTTGTTGCTATTCAAGAAAAAATATTTTTATCATAGAAAACATTTTGTATACAATTTGATAATCTGACTAGAAGATTACTTTTTTTAACAAATGCCATTTAAGTTAGAGTACTTAAAAATGAGATACACTATACATAAATGAATGTATTTTTCAACCAATTATTACTTAAAAAAAAACTTGAAATTGTTTTGTTATTGAAGAGTTAAAATAAGTAGGTAAATTTGCACATTATAAAATTTATAACTTTACACTTTTTTTTTAAATATCAATCCACAAGAATTCTCTATTAAATAATTTTAAATTCTATATTACCTGTAAATAATTTTTTAACAAGTTGTATTTATAAAATTTAATGTTATATAATTTTTTGTACGTTATAGTATTTTAACTATATTTATATAAATTACCAATAAAATGTAAGATTTTTTTGTAATTATTTTCAATAAAAGGCAGATCTGTACAATAATAATTGTCACTTTCTAAAAAGTCTGTATTTAATTAAATTATTATTATTATTGTGGCCTATACATAGGCACATATTCTAAAGGTCACACAACATAAGGTCTATAAAGTGCTTCTGTAGGTTCAGAGGCAAGACTAAGTCGCGGATGATGATGGTGTTGATGGTGATGAGGAATCTGAAGACGTCCTGGCTCCAGTTGAGCACGTTGTTGTTGTTGTTGTGCGCTAAGAAGTGTAGCTAAACTTGGTAAAGGTTGGTCAGACACTGAATGTGAGGATTGAACACCTTCAGTACTGCTACAACTGCTTGAGTCACCTCCCATACCTGGTTCAACCATCACCATCCCTGTAGATACTTTGTCATTCTTATTATTATCATGAGAATTATTTAATGAATTACGTGAATCTTTATTATTTGATGTTCTTTTATCTGAATCATCTTTTGCTTTAGCTTCTTGTTGTGCTTTCTTACTTCTTTTCCATTTCATACGACGATTTTGAAACCATATTTTAACCTGGAAACAAATAAAAGTAATATTTGTTTTATTTACATATTATTATTAACTTTCTTTTGAAATTATGTTGTATTGCTTGAATTGTAACACACACACACACACACACACACACACACACATACACACGTATTATACACACATATATATATATATATATATATATATATATATATATATATATATATATATATTATATATATATATATGCGTAGTAAAAGTATTTATTATCATGTTGTTGTTTTTAATTAGTAATTTCAATTATTTACAGCGACAGAACATCAGAATAAACTATTTGTTTTAGTATTTAAATTTAAAAATAACTGTATTTAAAAAAGACTTTTTCCCATCTTAAAAAAATATCATTAATTGGTTTGAATTACTAAAATTGCAATTAATGTGTTAAATTCAATTCATTTGATAATTATAACGTTACAGATATAAAATCACCATTACAACCATTATTATAACTACTGCATTATTAAAGATGAATTTTTTTATCATTCATCAATAGTTCTTATTGTCTGTAAATTATTTTAAATTTAAAATATAAAATGTCTTATTCATACATATAAAATATTGTAACAGGAAGAAAAAAATTAATCGGTTAGTCACATTTGTATGATCAAACAAAACGAAATTTGTGACTATACTCATGATCTGACAAATCCTGAATTATCACCAAATACGTTTTCTCTCGTCAGATCAACATGCGATTTATTGCGTCAATAATCGAGAGGATTTAGAAAAATAAAGTTATGAGAGTGAGTAATGGCATTTGGTTTACGTCTGATTCATTTTAGGTACGTTATAAAATCTCACCCGCAGGTGTAAATTCTAAAAAAACAATATTATAGAATTATATAATGTTGATGCATGTGCTTTCTATCACTCACGCATTCCAATATCAAATAGGATTAACTTTTTTTTTTTTTTTTTTTTTTTTTTGTCATTTCAAAAGATTATTATAAATATTATTTATATATTTGCAAATATATATCCAATCAATTTATATTCATTTTTTTAAACATTTTTATTGCAATATTATAAAATGTAAAAAATATCCTTGTTTGACATCAATAAAAATAATATTTCATTATATATAAAATTACCATGTATTAATAACTTGATTAAAATTATATTTATTGCGCATGTTACGTTATAATCTAGTGAGGCATTATAAGTGATAAATTATGTTTTTATATGATTAAAATGTATGCAAACTTTAATTTTAAATATAAATGAGCTTTAACTCTATTCAAACTATGCAAAATATTAGGAGGTGATAATATTTTTTAGTGTTACATAAAATTTAAAAAATGAAAAATTTAGAGCACTAAAGAAGTACGAATAAATCCTAAAATTAAAAAAAAAAACATTTTTAAATTATAAAAAATTATGCTATTTATATATTTTTTTTAACCATATTATTATTATTACTATTAACTTAGAAACAAATATGAACCGCACCTTTAATTTTTATTTAAGATTTCAATAGTAAATAATTTAGTAATTGTTGATCTTATTGTCTATTGAGTATAACTTAAAAAAATTGAAAAAGTACATTAAAAAATATAATTAAAGTGAGGCGTACCTGTGTTTCTGTTAACATGAGGCTGGTGGCTACTTCAAAGCGCTTGGGTCGTGACAGGTACTTGTTTTGACGAAACTGTTTCTCTAATTCGAGCAGTTGCTGACTGGTAAACGCCGTACGTGGACGTCGAGTTTTCCCGAGTAGCGCATGTTGAGGACCACCTGAAACATCGATATTTAACACGATTCATTAAAGACTCCTGTTTACTTAACATTAAAACTACTCTTTAGGTAGTTACTTTGTTTATATTAAGTTTACTAAATCAAACTAAATGTATACATAAAGTATACCAATCCTAAAACACCCACAAATTTGCTTTTAATCTATTTGGGAAAGTATTCAATTTACCTTTAACCTAAATACAAATTAACTTACTTTTGCACGTTCTATACGTTTTATTTATCTTAACTCTAAAACTTACAAAACTATAAAAAAAGACCAAAATAAACTGAAATGTACATATTTATTTAGGACTATCTGTTTATAATTTCCCTACTTAATTAATAAAATATTAAAAATTTCTGTTATTTAATTTTTCTCCGCATATTATCAGACGCATAAATATATAGCAAAGAATAATGCAATATTTACTGTTTGTTTATTTATTTGACATTTTTTCATTTTTTCATTCATTCATTCATTCATTCATTCATTCATTCATTCATTCATTCATTCATTCATTCATTCATTCATTCATTCATTCATTCATTCATTCATTCATTCATTCATTCATTCATTCATTCATTCATTCATTCATTCATTCATTCATTCATTCATTCATTCATTCATTCATTCATCCAGTCATTCAGTCATTCATTTTTAGTTTCATTGAAAAAACTACATTATTAAAAAAAAGTGTAAGGTATGCAACCAGTTTGTCCGATATGTTGAGCAAATTGCATAACTTGTATTTACGTAAGGGGTGCCGTGTACACTTTTTACAGTTTATTTTCTATGTTTTATTTAAATTTACATACATACATGTTTTTTAAGACTAGAAACTTCTTTGTTTCTTACTTTATTATCTTTTAGTATCATGTTGTGTTTTTTCCGCATGTCATATAAAGTAAGGTTGCGGAAGTTAAAAAGTTGAGGAGATTTTATGACGCTCTGATGTAAATCCACACTTACGGCATGTGTATATGAGGATAAGAGGGGGCGCGTGTCCTCTTAATTAGTTCAATCTGCTGCGGCGGCGGGTGGCCAGAAGTGGGGGGAGTAGGGGGAGAGTCGCAACATAACGGTCGGTAATTGCCTACGATTCACGCAGGCGGAGCCAAAACTATAATATGGGGCGGATCTCAACTATAATACTAAAACGAGATGATTTTACTTTTATTGCAAGTCTTAAACCATGTTTGCACTTACATAAAATTTGGCAATCATTTCACTCTCTGTATATAAGTTTAATGTTAAACGTTTTGTATGTAACTATTAACAGAATAAAAGACGATTAATATTATTATTTCTTTATATTGTCCTATTAACTTAACCAAATGGTCTATAAAATATTTTTATTATTACAAATTAATTTTAGTATTATATTAGTAGATTTTTTTTGTTTGCAAATAAAGTAATAAAAATGTTATCTTATATTTCGCTACGTAAATTATAATTTATATTATAACTGTTATGACAATACAAACTGGATACAGGAAAAACAGTCAAATAAGCAAGTAAATCAAATTTAAAATATTAATAACGCTAGTTGCCATATAAATAATAATCGTAGTAGATATTACTAAAAATTAAATTTAACTTTTTCTTATTTTAATTAGTATTGTTATTGTTATAATTTTAATGATTTATACCTCATCTTTTTATTTTGCTATGTTCATGATTGTTCTATTTTAAAGTAATGCGTCTTAAAATTTTCATTCTACAAGTAACGGTGAATCAGATTTAAATTATGCTCTTCAAGCTTTTGAAAAAAAAATTACCATTTCAAAATCTTTATTTTATACGGGTTTTGTCGATTCTTTACTTTTTAGTGATTGTTTGTCTACGAAAACAACGCCACATTAGACACTTTAATAGTTTAGAACACATCAAGATAAAAACACATTACACCAATAAAATATTTATTACCTCGTGTGTATGTACAGCAAACAATATATTATTATACTTTTGGACACATTGAAATTTAAATCAAAAACCTTTACTACATATACTCTTTTCTTTTTTTCTTATTTTTATAGTGTTCTTTTTTACAATTCAGTCCATTATATTAAATTTATTACTATTGTAAAGGTTTCATTCCATTACAAATCACCTTAAAATGAGGGTCTTAAGAGATTTCATTTGCAAGGCATCAAATTAAATTTAGCGAGGCTATACGACTTTCTCTCTTGACCAAAGAGAACGAAGAGATATATGATGTAGCATTTACACGAGAATAAAGGATAAGGAGCGTCTGTGAGAGAAGGAAAGAAAGAGAAAGTATAAGAATGGTTAAGGGTAGTATTTGCACGGATAGTTATACCGCTTTTTCGTAATTTATCGTGTTCCATTAGGGTCGAATAAGGTTGAAGGTATCACTAATGTCTTGTAAGCAGTCGATCACTTGGTTTTTCATCGTTCATGACCTAACTCCCTTATATATTTTCTCCTCTTTGCTTCTCATATCTTTTACTCAGACTTTCTGGCTGACTGAAATGGTTGTAAATCTTGTTCCCTTTTTGGGCTGATTGCTCGAGTAGAAAACTGTGGGAATACAAATGGGATCATTTCTTTTATTCTTCTGTTTCATCCCCCCACCTCCATCTTCTTTTCTCTCTTCTCATAGCATGATTTTTACCAGTGATTTTCAGTTTGCAAGACGATGGGGAAAAAAAAGAAGAAGAAGATGAGAGTACGGAATGTCCCACTAATTTCAACTACGAGGAAAGATTTCTTTCTACTCCTTCTCTCTAGCGACCATTGATTCAACTAAAGGGTGACAGATGAACAACGATTTTTTTGTCTTTCTTCGATTTTCGAGCAAATTATCTGCAGAGAGGTCTCTGAGTGGGTGAAGAGTATATAGTATAAGAAAAAGATACATCAGAGAGATGAAAGTAGCAAGAATAAGTCGAAAGTAGGAGGAAGAATACGAAAAGAAAAAATACGTAGAAGAAGATATTTACGACCTTTGAGAAAAGTTTTTGGTGTTTGCCAACTTCTCTAAGAGATTTTACAGTCTCCATGGATCATTTCTTTGTTTTGTTTTCTTGCTATGTGTTCTTGTATAAAATAATCTCTCTCTCTCTCTCTCTCTCTTTCTCTCTCAAACAACAAGAAAAGAGAATAGAGGGAAGGAGGGAAGGGGATGTCGGCATATATGAACAACATTTTCTTAGAATATATACAAACACAGTGGGGGATTATTTTAATATTAAATTTTGTATTACATTTTATATTTATATACACTCATGCATGAATATTATATGAGACTGTGGTTTTTACTATTTTCAATTGGATTTTCCTACATTTTTTACATCACAAGTAAAGTTTTTTCCATCTGTTTTATTTATGACTCATAAATCTGTGTGTAAAATACATTTTAGTAAGTGTGATGTTTGAAAATTACTTCTTTTTTGTTATAATTTTTTTTTTAAGATAGCTTGAATTAATCATAATGTTTTATCAAATTAATCCTTCCAACATTTTAAATATTATCTCAAATTATAAAGTTAAATTATTAACCTATAAAATATAAAATTTTATAATGTTGTAGCTGTTAATTGGCAAATAAATTTTTGTTTACTTAAAAACAAGAGAGAGAGAGATTAAACTACATTAATTTTTCAGTCTTTTTATCTGTATATATGCAATTTGAATCTTCAATTCTAAATAATTGCAACCCCATAAAAAAAAGGATTTCTATTAGAAAGAGAGAGAGAAAAAAAAACGTTCGGATTACTTGTCTATATACTGATACTATACTAAACCAGTAAATCGTACTTTTTAAAGGTAAGAAAACTTTAAAATAGCTGACTAAGTAAAAACTTGATATTGCATGTTTATACTCATGTAAATTATTTTTAAATAAAGCATTATATATTAAATATAATATTATATACCAATTTACAGTAACAAAAGTTGAATACATTGCAATATAATATGCAATCATGATAATTATTTTTTACAAGTATTTTCAATATTTCTAAGTATCATATTTCAATCGCTTCCATATCGATTAATCGAAGATATTTCCATTGAGAAGAGTATATAATATAGAGAATGACACTCGCATCACACGGTTGAGTGAACAGATACTCTGCAGTTCGTTTGCTATGCTAAACTGTTGGTACCGCCTCGTTGCCTTTCACCCGTGCAATCCGATTTATGTTTGCCCGCAGTTATGTGACCGAATACAATCCTCTCCTCTACTTTACAAATGATATTCTTTATTCCAACTCGGGAGGAAAAAATAAATATTTATATGACTATATTTAGAAAACCAAAGGGAATCAAGGATACATTTACAATAAACAAAACAAAAGTACAAATAAACTTTTTGTGTATGTTCAACTATAAAAAAAGGTATACTGTATATAGCTTCAATATTCTGTATGAACATATATACATAAATATTAAGTTATATTGTTCTTGTGTTATATAACGTATTGAATATTTTATTATAAAGTAAATTTTGTTGTTTAATACATTTATATATTACAAGTCAACTGATTACTAAAATTGTGAAATGTATTCTTGGAAACTCCTATGCTTGCAATAATGCACACAACTCATTTTTGATGCATGTTCAGTTAACATTTATTGTTCAAGATTAAATTTAACAATAAGTTGAGCAAAATAATTAAAATACCGTGAAATCTTTTTAAAGAGTTTACTTTACTCTTTTCAATTTTGAATCAGAAAGCATTTACAACATTAATTATTGAGACCTCCATATAAAATTTTTATCGCATATTTTTATAAGAAAGGAATTTATGTAATTAAATATTACTATGTAGTTATGCAGTCCTAAAATAGGAATATAAATTGAAATAATATTCAAAGAGCCATAAAATCCTAAAATAATAATATCAAAACACATTTAATTGAAATATAACGATTTTAACTATAACTTATATATTATATAATATTGTTTGTTTGTTTATTTTTTCAATATAAATATTATTTATTTACAGTTTTAAGCGTCCAAAAAAGTATTGTTCATTAAATACTTAATGCATAATAATAATAATAATAACAATAACTTCATTAAGGCATTGTAAGGACATGATAGCCCCATTTTAAAAAACCTTGACCACAAGTATTTATTTATTTATTGCATAAGCATATATTATACAATTTGAATCATT
Source organism: Ecdyonurus torrentis (assembly GCA_949318235.1). Classification (NCBI taxonomy): domain Eukaryota; kingdom Metazoa; phylum Arthropoda; class Insecta; order Ephemeroptera; family Heptageniidae; genus Ecdyonurus; species Ecdyonurus torrentis. Next base: position 30,775,060 of record OX439130.1, read on the forward strand.
GATACACATCTTTGATATTTGATTTCATTCACGATTTATTATAAATTATTTATATAAAGTTTTGATTTGATATAAACCAGATTTTTTTTAATAAAATAATATTTATATAATACTTGACATGAATTTAGAAAAGTAAACTTACTACATTTTTATTATGCTTATTTCTAGTTAGTAAGTAATTTTTACTAAAAAAAAAAAATCATATACGATAAAGATAACTGGCTATAAATGTTGTATAGAGAAAAAACAACAACAAAGTAATAGTATAATAAATCAACGCAAGATATATTTGTCAATAATGCCATAATCCATGTTCATAATCGTGATAATGCTAAAAAGCTTTATTATATAACCCAGGTTTGAATTACTGAAACTATACTATATATAGTTATTGACTGCAATTTCCAATATATAATTATTCACCCTCATTAATGAAACCAACAGCATGGAGTATTTTATAGATTTTAATATGAAGTACCTTAATTAGTCTCCAAACCTATACTTTATATAAGTTAATATATTAAATTAAAATATTTTATTATCAGTTATATTGTAAGTAATTGAGAGAAAGAATTTTTTTATCTTAAAAAGTAATAATAACGTAATTGTTTCAATGTTGGAAAACACGTGCAATAAATTTTAAACTACTTTTTTTTAGTTCAAACAACGAAGATCTTTTAATCTTTACTTATCTAATTAAATAAAGAATAAAAAAATGTGGAGAGAGAGAGAGAGAGAGAGAGAGAGAGAGAGAGAGAGAGAGAGAGAGAGAGAGAGAGCAATGGTATAAAGAAGAAATTACTTTTGTAAATATCTTTTTTATAGAAACCTTAATTCATTTATTGTTCTAATAATTTCTTTACCATGAGAAATATTAGCTTGTAATTTGGTATAATCCAATTTAAACGGATGATAAATGACGTCAACGATATTTGACATTTTAGTCTCCATTCTTTGTTCTCTCTCTCTCTCTCTCTCTCTCTCTCTCTCTCTCTCTCTCTCTCTCTCTCTCTCTCTCTCTCTCGTGTTAGCAAGAGAATGAGAGCAAAACGAGGGAGAGAGAGAGAGAGAAAGAGAGAGCATTCACGACTCGGTAAATACTCTTTTTCTCCCTTCATTCTCTCCATCTCTCT
>OX439130.1:30776392-30919808 GCA_949318235.1 Ecdyonurus torrentis
TATATATATATATATATATATATATATATATATATATATATATATATATATATATATATATATATATATATATATATATATATATATATATATATATGACTATATAATATAATATGGCTATTCAAATGGAATAGCCTGATGTATAAAGTTAACTATACTTATTTTTGCAGAAAATGTCAATTTCCTACAAATTATAGGCAAAAGTCAGGGACTTGAGGAAAATATGGTGCAATTTTCATAATATATAATTTGTATATAGATTGTAGGAAATAAAAAAAGTAAAATATTTATGTGTGTATTGGTTACACCAAAGTTTTTAATAGTCTCTGAAATATCATTTCATATATTCAAAGAAAGTTGCATTGTTATATCCGACTTTCTTATAATATTTTAAATTTAGTAAAAAAAAACTTTTATATTTTATTCCTCCTCGATTCTTAAGATGAATATATTTTTAAATTATTTTGTATCATATTATTATAAACTTGTAAAATTGCCCCCCCCCCCCCCAATATTGTAAAGGAATCAGATGGTGTTTAAAAATATCAAAGCTTACAAATTGCATACAACTGTAAAGCATTTATACTTGATATTATTATATTAAATAAAATACATCTTTTTTCATGATCTTTACTTATTATATTATGAAATATTTTATTACAAAAATTAAAATTCTTTATTCATATATACTGTCGCTTCACTATTACAGCGAGGAAAAAAATCGTTATTGATATCTTAATTATTTTTGATAAATTTTAATATTTTATTCATAAAACAAAATAATATTATACCCCGAATTTAAATTTTTTATAACTTAAAACATATTATTATTATTAATATTATTCTTGGAGATATATTTTCAAACCTATTTCTTGATATAAGAATGACGACTTGGCATAGACATCGATTTGTTTATTTTGTTACAAAAGTCCAGTAGCACATCAACGACACGACAGCCGAAATGCACAACACTGAGCAGAGAGCAAACGCTCGTTGTGTACGTATATTATGTATACGTGACACTGAATTAATGAGACTTTAACGCTCGGTATGTATGTCTTTTGTACATACGTCATGTGTCTTGTTATGATATCCTTTTTGTAGCTCTTATGATGTACTTTTAATATGCATGGGAAGAAAGTAAAATATTTATGCAGGATTCAAAAGAGGCAAGTTAAAATAAATAGTTCCATCCACCATACACTATGTTTGTATATATTTTAATGTTAAAGCCATAGACCACATAAAAAAACATGGTCTTGTTAATGAATAATTACAAAATGGGAACTTCAAAACTGTTGTCAGTTTTTTTACCAGAATGTTAATGTAGCCCCACGAGAGAACGTGAAAATACTGAAAAGTATTATGCAATATCCGTGACCATTCATGCTTCATGCTTATGGCGTCAGAAACATGCAAAAATTAGTACGAAAATGTTGTGAGGGTTGCATAAATCGAAATTTCTGATCACTGCTATACGTAGCTACAGTTGGGTTTTGAGACAAACTAAAGTTATTTGTTTAAGTCCCATTAAGTGATGTAAATGCTTATGTTTTTCTCTGGTCTATTCCTTTAAATTACTAAAAAAGTGGACTATTTTTTTCTTCTTCTTTCTTCTTCTTCTTCTTCTTCTTCTTCTTCTTCTTCTTCTTCTTCTTCTTCTTCTTCTTCTTCTTCTTCTTCTTCTTCTTCTTCTTCTTCTTCTTCTTCTTCTTCTTCTTCTTCTTCTTTTTTTTTCTTATGAAGTAAATTTAATTTGAAATTAGTAATTATCATTCAAAGTATTTCCTGTAATAATTTTTTTATTATTATTAATTTTCAAGGTTATATAGCAAAAGTATTGAGGTAAACTTAAAAAAATAATAATAACGTATAGAAATGATATTTTAAGCAAATATGATAATTAGCTTTGACACAAATATAAATATATTAGCAGAAGTAATAAAATGCCCCTCCTAATAATATTAACCTTATAAACTTGATTACTAATATCTGTATTATCTATTATTATTTGAGAGTATAATATAAATAATAAATATACTATTTTATCAAAACTAAAAGCAATAAATTTAATATACATAAATAATTTAATTATATTAGTCATACAAAATTTAATTTAATTACTGTGTTCTTAATTTTATGTTTTAGTATTAAATGATAATATTATACAAGTATAACAAGCTATATTATTGTCCCTCTCTCTTTCTCTCGCTCTTCGCCAAACATCATGGCAATCAACGCATTCTCTCTCTCTCTCTCTCTCTCTCTCTCTCTCTCTCTCTCTCTCTCTCTCTCTTACCCTCCAGACGTCACAACAAAACCAACTAACTGGAAAATTGTTCCCGATTATTCCGCATAAATCACTTACTGACTGTGTATAGCCTTATATATTTATATGGTCCGTGGCTAATCTGAACTAAGTGTATTACAACTTTACGCTAATATGCCTTTTAATGTTAGAAAATACAGTAGGAGAGGGGAAATAGGGATCAGAGATCTTTCTTATGCATAAGTTAATTTACATATTATAATAAAACCAAATAAATATACAAAATGCACCTGCATCTTTTTTTTTTTAATAATAATAATAATACAATCAGATTTATATTAAAGTTAAATTGAATGATTTAAAAAATAAATCAAAATTAATTTAATTCTTGATATGTTTGAACAGTTTAAGATAAGGTGACACTGATTATTGGTGATTATTTTAACATTCACGTCAATACAATCAAATAAACTTTAGAACTTATTAATTATCAATCAAATTTCTTATCTATATATATTATTTTTTATATAATGTTTTTATAAAGTCACGCAACAAGTTTTGAGATTATAATATTATAAGTTTTTATATCATGAATATTTTTGTTAACTTAATTAACAAATCTTAAGTCCACTTAATGGTCCACTTTAAGATTTTCATAAGTATATGAATCATTTTCGTATGCGCAATATGTGTATATATAGATATATTCATTATCAAAAGAAAAAAATTGTTAAAGTAACATTTTAAAATTGTTTTATATATTATAACATCATCAATCATCAGTAAATGAATTTAGACGTTTCAACAAGCGAGAGAGAGAGAGAGAGAGAGAGAGTAGACAAATCATGTCTGAATTCTATTCTTTCTTCAGCTATATATAATTAATAATTTAAGACAAAATTTTTTGCTAATGTGCTGTCCCAACAAGGTGCTGAAAGCAGCGATTGGGTAATATTTGGCAAATGCACTATAGTATACTACGAAGCATTGCAAAAATGAACAGCTTGAATTTATTTCAATAAATTTGTGATTTTTTTTTTTTTTTTTTTTTTTTTACAATATAAAAAATATATAAGAGAAAGATTTATTTGTAAATTTAAATCAAATTGACAAGAAAAAGGCGTGACAACAAAAATTTAAATAGGAATATAAAAACTCAATCACATCATTGTTAAATTGAATCATGAAAAAATAATCGTTTTGTTAGGTAAAAAAAAATGCATTGAATAATGTAAAATAGCTCATGAATACAATTGCAAATAGCCACGAGTATAATAAATAATCGGAGCCCTTTTGCATGGAGTTCCCCTTTTTATTTCCTATTGCAGATGACCCGAGTTACGACAAAGACAGCGAGCATGCAGAGGAGCTCGACCACCGAGCCGCGACAGATGGCGCTTTAGTAATCCCGTGTCGTCATTTGCATCTCTGAATACATACAAGATTTATTACAACTTTAGATACAATTTAGCATGTTATTGTGCCTTAAATTATTACCTAAAATTGTCATATTGAGAAACCCTTTTTTTTTTCCTATTTACTGTACATTATAATATTCTTTTGATATTCTATACTGCGTGCATAATAAATTTTATTTCTTTATTCAAAGTTAATGCAAACATTTTATTTCTAAAATTTACATTATTATAATATTCATTGATATCTGTATATTCAATATAATCTAGTGCGTATTGGATTTACATTATTAAATTTCGAATGATAATAATAATAATCGTTTCATTCAATTGATGTATACTCTCAATATACAAAGGAGCAGGTGCTGGGCTCATTTATTTTGCAATTATTTTGTATTTTCAATAAAAAATCTGATATATCGAGCTGGTATGATTCAAGCCAGTATGCTGGGTGCAGACGTGAAGTGTGAGAGCACAACACGTTGCTCGATGCGTTTTTACATGAATTCCATGACGACGCACATTTGAGAATTTGGTAGGTGCATGCTTGATATGATTGCACCATTCAGCCTGCCTGAAGGTTTCCATGGTTTCTCTAGGCTTCCAAGGCAAATGCTGTCCTATATGTAATCGGCCCATGTGTGCGGTTTTCACTGTACACGTCGATAAGACAATGAAAATGTATTGACGGACTATATAGGTAAAGATGTAGCACAAAAACAAACTATGGCACAAAGAAAAAATATATATTATAAAATGTGGACAATGCTAACTGAAAGATTAAATTGAACTATATTTTTGAAAACAGATGATTCGTCTCATTTTTTATATAATATATAGTCACAAAAATGAAAATCTCTGTATTTGTCTACTGTATACGGGCACATTTTACTGTAAATTTATGCATGTGGTTTATGCGCCAGTTTGTTTAAAAATCGTGTTAAAGAATTATCTCATAAATTTTTTTCATTGGATATAAAAAATCAGATAAATAAATTTTTATTACAATTATTAATTACAAGATTAAATAAAATATGTTTAAGTACATAAATCGTTAATACAATACAGTAAATTATTACATTAAAAAAATCCAGTATGATGATACAAAAATGATAAAAATTATATTATTAAACATCTGGTATTTTTATCCTCTTAATTTAATAAATTTAAACGATATATTCATAAGAATATTATAATATAAAAGAAAATTATATGAACGTTAAAAAATAAGTCATGAGATGATAAAAAAATAGTATAGTTGCAAATGTGTAGAACCACAACAATGAAGAGGATGGCACCCCGCGTGCATATCACGATTGTTGATCCAACAGTCGCGCAATACACAGCGGGATACCACCCCTAAAAATCGCACCATTGCTATTGCCTCTAAACTGTACTGCGTTTATACCGGAGTCATTTACTGCCAAGGCGGTTGTAACCAAAGCAGATGGGGAAAATAAGCCATTTCATCACCAGTATTAAATCCCCTATATACAATTTATATAATATGCCAAACCACCCTCCTCCCCTTATTTGTATGTGTGTGTATTAGGTCATTATACAATTACACGCTCGATTCCTCAGTATTCATACTTCTACCCCTATCAACACCTCCCCACCACTACTTTTGTACCCCCTCCTACCACTTCTCGCCCCCTTAAACTATAATCACATTTAACATTGAAAGTAATAAGCATCAGTACCTCTTTTGTTATTGAATTTAAATTATTTAGTCTATTTTTATTTATTGAAAATTATACAATATGTTGTTTTGTCCATTGTTGTATAATAGCATAAATGATACCGGACTATCACTCAGTGTAAAATATCTATGTAAATAAACAATTATTTTGTTATCAATGCACTAAAATGCACTGTATTATAATATATACTAATTTTATTTTTAATAATAAAAAAAATCATTTTGAATTTACTGCTTTTTTCCTCAAGTGTTAAGTAATGAAAAATTCAAAATTTGTTCAGTTTCAAAACATTAATTTTTGGTGATGTTCGGAATTGTTTGACTTTAATATCCACAAGGTCGAATAATAAGATTATAATTCATGATGGTAAAATAATATTAAGTACCAAATTAACTTTTTATTATAAAAATTACAACGGCACATTTTAGGGCTCTATAAATAAGTGCCTTGCAAATTAGGTAAAATAATTCCATATGTAATATTTACTAGTCATGTTATTTTTTATTATTTTTTTTAATGACAATTAAAATTTAAATCATTGCATAATATTTTAAACTAAATGTTAATTAATTGTATAATGCATATTTATTCTATAATATAATAATAAATGAAATAGCTTGTCAATCATTACTTAAAACATTCTATAAATTTATATAAAAATAATCAACAAAAGCATTTAAAATCTAATAATTAATATATTAACTTTTATTACAAGATATAGAGTTAAAATTATAATTAAAATAATGTAAAAGGAGGAAGTTACAAATGAACTTACTTTGTTAAAATTTAATCACTGCAATATGATTCAGAGGATATCTCCATAACAATTGGTTCACCCCAACTCGAAAAAAAAAAGTACTTACAAGGCAGTCTGCAAATTTATTTACATACATAAACAAGCACATAAGGCTTTGAATGTTTGAATCCTCACGAACTCACACACACCATTACACAATATTAACGTATAATACGTCCCGCAAAACATTTATAATACGACACTCTGGCTTTTAACGTTATTATTTTTATATACTATAACGATGAAATAAATTTAAACCACATAAGAATAACTACCCACGTCGAGAATACAAAATAACTCTTTTATTTTAAATTTTACAAACTATTTAAAATATTAAAGAAAATATTTAATATAATATACTTAAATTAAAATGTCTTATTTTATGTCATTTTTTTTTAATATAGCGATTTAAAGTTATATATTATAAAACATAATGGGATTTTTTTTTCTCAACATGCTTGTATAATAGAAATTCATATTATTTTCTTTCAAACATCAATTTATACTTTTGATTATAATTTTTTTGTTATTGAAATAGTACAAAAATTGGCAAAGTTTTGAAAAGTCAAATAATAAAAAGTTATATCTCTTCATAACAAAAAAAAATATTAAATTTCATTTTCATGCCAAAAATGAAGCCATAATAAAATATAATGATTTCAAGATAGATATAATAATGAATTTATAATGAATCTATATTTAAAACATTTATTATAATAAATAATTTAAATTCATTATTTAAATAAGGGACGTGCTATGAAAGTATTATTAAGTAGATCTTTTGTATTGAAGAGTGCAATAAATTTATAGTTTTGCTTTGACTCCCGGGGGTGGCTAATTTCAAGAGGAGGGAGAATGGATATAATGGACTCTTTTCAATTAGTAGCAAACGTCGAGAGAGGCTTTTGTGAGTGCTATAGCTGTTAACGGCCTGTCTCTACTTGCTTTCGTTCTGTGATTTATAAGTCTTTTTCTGACTCAGTCTACATGATATCGTATAATACTCAATTAGACTTACTTTAACAAGTAGTAATCGTAAAAACTATAATACATTTTATGAAATACCAAATATAATTAATTATAGATATGATAAGTATTAATAATTAGAGATAACTATAATAAATGTTGTTTCTGCTATGACTAGTAATTAATTATATTATTGAACAGTTTTTATTGGTTTATGATATCAAAATTATTAACAAAATGTTCAGTACTTATATTAAAATTTTATTTTATGGGGTTATATGTACTATGCAAATTTCCAGTAATTTTAATGATCAAATAGCTCTTTAATATCTTGTAATTTGAAATCTTACTAAAGAGCAAAATATTTTATTACTTCAGTAACATGTGAGAATATAAAGAAGCTCAACGTCTCTCTTTGTTAATGGATTTTTGATTGGGCACGCTTAAAAATAAAGATAAAAAGAGATTTAATAGTGTGCGTATGGGAAAAAACATAAACTATAATTATGATTATTAACATGCCCATGCATAATAATTTTAATTGTTTATGTTCTTAATAATACAGTCATGTATTCTTCATAACTTTAACATTGACTAGAAACATAATTTAAATGTTCTATAATAATAAACGACGTAATAATATTATATAGCCTTGTTGCTTAATAATTAAACAAATTAAGTGACATAATAGCAATGAATGAAATGTATAACTAAAATATTATGTAAGTTTTTTTTATTGGCATCGTAAATTTATTTTTATTGCAAAAAATAAAAGTATTAGTTACTAATAATAAATTAAATAATTTTTATTGCTATATAGACAAGTATAATATGTTTTTATAATTTTTTTTTTATATTTGTATAAATGAATTGTTATTACGCATCATTGAAATAATAATGGTTTTGATAGAAAAAAAAAATACATTAAATTGAATATTGTTGTTATTAGAAGACAGGTCTCTCGGTATAGCACAGTGGCACAGATGGTTGCTGTACTATAGGTCGCATCTGTCGTGCTTTTGCTCGAGTTATATACCTCGTATACCAGCAGAGAGTTTAGCGACATACACAATACTTTTTTTTTCTACTGTCAATATTTGAACTTGCCCCCTATTTTTACTTTACACCTCACTATATATAAACCCCTAGAGTAACAGGCAGTGCAGTATAAGTTCATATATTTATTTATAAATGTTGATGCTTTTCTCTATATCTTTCTGATTGGACTGAATTGATCTTGTTAGACGCATACAACACAACCCTAAACAAAATAAAAATAAAAGAATGATATAATATAATACTAATAGTATTAAGTGTTTATTATAATATAGAATATTGAATAGGGTAATAATATATTATAAATATAACCATGAAAATAATTGTATCATGAATTTAAATACATAGCATTTATTTTATAACAGTGCATGTGTATTTATTTATTTTATTATCATGAATTTGTTATACGTGCGTGAGCTGGTAATAATCTCTTGTATTATAAAAAAAATAAAAATTATAATCTTGCATATTTAATTAGTGAATTAAACTTACAACTTAAGCATCTTAATATATATTGTAATCGTTGTATTGCATGTAAATTCATTTTAAGCAAACCTATATCAGTTAGGAAACTCTATATTTAGTAACATCATTCTCTTATTTAAGTTTAATTCAAAGTATATTTTATTAAAAGAATTTCAATAGCTTTTAAAATAACAAAGACTGTAATTTTAGATTTTGAAATTTTTGGTTGATTTCGATTATTTTTGAATTTTTCTTTTGAAGTGTATGATATTGATAATATAGTAAAACGCTAAAAATCAATGGAGGAAAATTTAACAAAATTAAAAGTATCTTAAAATTTATTTAATATGAAGCTTTTTTAAATTTACATATATTAAAATAAAAGTTTTATAATTTTTATTCACACCACGTTATAAAAATCTGTTCATCAAAGTTATTAATCAAGCGAGTTAAAAATAATTATGTAAAAGCAAGTGCTAACTTTAAGAAATAGTTCATAAATAAATTTACATTATTTTATATAATGTTTTAAGTCTTGTTACTTTATATAATAATATACTGTATATCGTAAAACAATGTAATAGTATACGTATGTATATATATTTAGCCATATGATCATAAAGACTATATTTATGGTATATATACCTATACATATAGGTATATAATAGTTTGACATGAAATACAAATAACAAAAGATGATCATGCATAGACGATCAAACATGATCAAATATTTGTGTGCAGATAATTAATAACGAGAAATTTGCTATATTGTTGATCATAAATATTAATGACAGAGATTATTCTGTTGCATTATGTATGTATAGAGAGAGTTATATTATAACATTTTGAACGTAACATAACCATAATGAACATTTCTGGCCATTATTTTGGTATTTAAATGAGAGTGAGAGTGAGAGAAAGAGAGAGAGAGAGAGAGAGAGAGAGAGAGAGAGAGAGAGAGAGAGAGAGAGAGAGAGAGAGAGAGAGAGAGAGAGAGAGAGAGAGAGAGAGAGAGAGAGAGAGAGAGAGAGAGGAGAGAGATATCAATATTGCAAAATACTATTAATTAATTAATAACCATAAACACGGGCAATCAAGCTTTCATGTTTTGTAAGCATTTAATTAAAATATGTATTGATTCAATTTGTTTCACGTAATTCTCTATTGTACATTAGCATAATTATATCACAAAATTTATAATTAGATTATTAATTAAAATGTTTTATTAATATAATATATAATATAATATAAAAAAATATATATATTATTTATTTTATCATGTTTATATAAATTAAAATTATTTTATAAATATATTATATAACAATTATACTTCATTATTAATCAATTACTCTAAAATAATGATACGTGTTTTATATAATAAATAGGATAATGTAACATTTAATGTTACTGTTCGTATGGGATTTTAATCAAAAGAAAAATAAATATATGATAACAATATTATTTTGTAAAACTAAACTGATCAATCATTATTATATATAGGTATTGTCAATAATTTAGAAATTCATTTATTTGGAATTTAGTTGTTTTCATATAACATTACAAATAAATTCAAATAATAATAACAACAACATAACATCAGTTTATTTATTTATTTATTTTTTATTATTATTATTTTTTCCACTTTCAAGTAAAATATTAAAAAAAGGCTGTTGAACTGCAAGAACTGATTTCAAATATTTATATTCGTCATTTTTTATTCTTTTACTCTAAACTTACTTGTAAAAACAAGTGCATAACGCATTATATAAAGTTTAATCCTAAAGTTTAAGCTATATTTATATACGTCATTTTTTATTCTTTTACTCTAAACTTACTTGTAAAATCAAGTGCATAACGCATTATATAAAGTTTAATCCTAAAGTTTAAGCAGTCTTTGATTCTTCTAATTCTATTGAATTGTAACCATTGCTCCATATACAAAATCGCATTTTCTTCATTTCAATAACGGTCTCAAAAATTTGGAGTATATAAATTTAAAAAGAACATTTGAACAATATTTTTTCTTCTATATTATATAAATCTCCATACATGATATAGAGTAATAATTATATTAAATAAGTTTGACAAATAATACTATCAAAAAGTTCACATATACTATAACATGTTATTTTTTTTTTTTATTCAAATTGTGATTTGAAGCAAATTTTCTACATTTATGTAAACACTCATGGATAAATTGTGAGAAAAAGTTATAAAGAAAAAAAAAGGTTGATGTGACGAGTGTGTGTAGGGCAAGCAGAAACTCTCTTGACTTGACATTTAGGTTGACTCTGAAAGTTAACGTTAAGTTCCCATGCTGCAGAGCAGAGTAGTGTTGTCATTCTCTCCCTACCCCCCGTGTCATTATAACCCGCTTTACTCCCTCTACCTTATATACGTCAATCAAATTCACACCATGTTCTCAAGCATGATCCACACGTCCCAGTACACACACTCACACTTCTATAACATGGAACAATTTGTATAAATTTTATTATATACAGTTTGATGCGTTAAATGCATGTCAATAAAATATGAAAATAAATTTATAAGATGTTCGCTTTTGTTTAAAATATACATTCCTTTCATATAAACACACTTTCGTTTATATAATATAATTTTATATTATATTTTTTTATTGTACGTCCTTTTGTAGTGGTTTTTGCGGTGTTATTATACTCAATTTACTTTTTGTCTCCCTGTATTATAAATTCCATATGCATATATGTATTTTTATCTATTTTCTTCATTTTTAAGCATATGTTTGCTATATATTGCTGCCATTAAATAATAAATTAAACAATTGAAGCTAAAATAATTAGATATATGATATGTAAATTTCTTTTATTCAAATTGTTAGAAGGCTGAAATTGAGTACTTACATCCAGTGAGATCTGGAAGTCTTGGGTAGAGCATCCCTGAAGTTCTTGCAAGCCACTCAAGTTGTAGATGCTGAAGTTGATGTTGTTGATGATGCGCGGCGGCAGCGGCAGCCGCAGCTACGGCAGCAGCCACGGCACTTGCTGCACTTACGGGTACCCCAGAGTTACCTCCATGACCCCCTTGAGTCCCTGGACCCCCAGGAGCCGCGGCAGGAGAGGGTGAAGACGAGGAAGCTGAGCTACCACCACCTCCACCAGAGGAGGCTCCAGCAGAGCCTTGAAACATCAACCACGAGAGGTGTTCTACAGTTATTATAAATAAGTGCATATTATCATAAACTGTATTTGAAAACAAATCACATAATATACATTTATAATATTTTGAGTCTTACAGTTTTTTTCATTCCTGTATTATTTCCATAGATATTACGCAACTTTTAAATGTGTCAAGACGAGTTAAAACTTATGTGGGATTAAAACATGACGGATGTTCGCTTTATTTTCATAAATAAGATCAGGCGTGCATTTATCGATCTTCTAAATATAAAGATGCTCATTATGTTAGAATAAATTGTCAAAATATTAAAGTAAAGTATTCCGCTAATTATGCAAAAAAAAAAATGCATTCTATTGCATTGAAAGAAAAAAAAGTATAAAAAAATTAAACTACCCCTGTTGATATATAGTTGAAGATTTAATACTATATATTTTCTATTTTCACCATATATAATAAATATTATTATATTAATATATTAATATTTGTTAGTGATAATTATTATATATTTACATTTAAAATTACGAATGTTAAAGTTAAGTCATCAGAGTATTTTATATTCATTATTTATAATATTGATGGTAATTTAGCAGTTATTAAATCGTTCGATTTGCATATGATGAATATTTAACGCTTTTAATCATGAGGGGAAAAGATTATATGAATACTTTTCATTAATTGCAAAACAGAATTAATATAATGATTACATATTTATGCAACTTGACTTTAAAAACAAAATAATAAAAATAAATATTATTCTTGCTAAAATATTTATGGCATATAAGTATAACAAAATTTTAAATATTTTCATGCAATCCCCTTCGTGCAATTTAGTTTAATTTTTTATTATACTGTATATTATTGTTTACTATTAATGAATGTAATTTTTTTCATTCGCAATTAACACACTCAATTTATGTAGAAACAAAGTATAATTTAATTTTTTTAAATACAAAAAATAATATGTTTAATATTATTATATACCATAATTTTGTCAATATATATACAAACATTGTCATCAAAACACAAGCAAAAAGAAAAATTAATAAAAATAATAGGGCACTATATAGAAGAAGAAAATAGATGATATACAAATGATGCATAATATATTAAGTTAATGGATTATTTATGTCTTAATATTATTTTAATTCATAGCACAATAACCGTTAATTCTAAATAACAATAATAATTGTTATGTAAATTGCAAAACATGACAAAGTAAAATATAGGTCTTCTTTCTATACATTTTCAAAATCTTGTTTTACTTTAATTCATCAATCTAATAGGCACATGTTTTATTAACTCATAATTGTTAGTTTATTATTTATTATTATTTTTTTAATTTAAGTTGGAATCAATCATTGCTTTTACAGAAACCCGCGTGTTACCCAGAATCTATGCTATATATAGCATTGAAATAAAAATTACAACAATAAATTATGAGGAGTATATTGATATTTTAATTTGCTTTCACACCGTAGCTTAATTATGTAGTTTTTTTTAACACATATCATTCTCATTTGCATAAATTTAAATTAGTTTTAAAAATCTATATAAAGACAATGATAAAAATCATGACAATTAAAATAAATTGTTATTAGAAGGCATTTTAATATGGATCGGATCTAGATGGTATGAATTTTATTATTGTTTTTATTATTATTATTTTGTAATGATAAAAATTAAGAGATTGATGGATATGTTTTCGATCTGCAAAACAAAACAAAAAAAGCTTCATCTCAGTAATTTCCGGATGAATGTTTCAATTTCTATACTCTCGCATTTCTCAATTTCATTCGAAGAATAGAATATAATGCAAAATAGAACTCACCATTAAATTCTGGTCTATTGACATCATTTTTGCCTCTTAATTCTCCAAGCAGTGGATGAAAAGCTGAACCTCCTGCTCCAGGATAATAAAGACCTGCTGTACCAGCCGGATGTGGGTGAGGTGGATGTGGTCCATGATGCTGAGGAGGGTAAAATCTCGAGAGCACCACCGCGGGAGGATGATGCTGAGGTAGATGATGACCTGGGTGCTGTTGGTGCACCATTGGAGGTGGTGGAGGTGTTTCACCTTCACATCCAGGTGAAATTGGTGGACTTATACTTCCATCGCTACCACATTCACTATTAGCTCTTGAATTTTCTGTATCACGTTTACCTAATAATGCTTCTATACAAAAATTTCCTACAACACGTTGTTGTTGTTGTTGTGCAGATGCTTGACTTGCTGTAGAATTACCTTTGTCCTGGTCCATGGTTACACGTGGACTGAACTATCTTGTCAGCTGTAGAATTTTTATTCCCTTCATTGGGATACTATAAAGTGACACGCCTTTTTTGATAATAGATTTTGTTACAGAGGCGGAGCACAGACTTACAGAGACTCCGCCCCATCTCAACGAGATGAGATCATTGCGCTTCGATTACCGACCCATCTAATACGAAGAGCTAGCTAAAAGTTGCATGCGCTCTGTGAAAATGTAAAGAGAGTAGAGAGAGGAGAGAGAAAAAGAAAAAGTGAAAAACATGAAATAGAGAGAAAGATACTTAAACCCCGGAGTAATCAAAAAGCACAGGATCTTTACTAATGATGTTTGTTTTTATTACTATATTTATATATAAAAGATAAGTAATTAATTATTTAAATATTGCAGATAAATCTGTATTATAAAAAAAGTATATATAATATTAAGACCTATTTATTTTTGCCTTTGCACTTTTATTTCAATTATGTTAGTATAATTGTTAAAAATTAAAACGTAATTAACTGATACCATACTAATTTTTGAAACATCAATATAGATATAAAATGTTATAAATTTACGATACAATTTTAAAAAAAATACTCTGCTTTTTAAAAGCATAATGCGATTAAATCCTGAGTTGCATGCAAGTGCACATTTGAATCCCAGCCAAATGCAGAATAATTTTTATATTAAAATAAATTCGTTTATACATTATATCTGATATAATATATTGGTCATTTACAGAGAATTTTATTAATAATTGGTATCATCATTATTGTTGATTTTTTTTTATTGCTATTTCATTTTTTTTTAATAATAACAATATAATTATAATGCATCTATATATTCTCGCATCAAATTATATATTAATTTAATTATAATTAAGTTAATAATATTTAAACTATGAGACATTAAAATAACAAAAGATAAAATATAAACGCGCTTATTTTCAATCAATTAATGCTTAATATCTTAACAATTTCTTTAAAATATGATTGCACACTTCTGAATGAAATGCCGAATACTCAAATATGTATAGTGATTCATTTGCATAATTATATTACAAAGGCAAGCCGATATATTTAATTTTATATAAAAGAAGAAAAAGGAAAACAAAATTTTACTTAACTTTTAATGCTAGCAAATATACTTAAATAATATTTTAGCAAGGTTCTTTTTATATAATTGAAGTTGATTTTTATTTAATTTGGTGTGATGAGCTAGACATATAGAATTATATACAGATATATATAGGTTTAAAAAAAATGTATATAAAGAGCCGCGCGTATATACGTTGATTATTATTTTGTTAACAGGCCCATCATAATATCATATGGGTGGGGGTTCTCTTGTTTATGCTGCTGAGTGGTGGTTAGTTGATGTTTGGCCAGCGTGACCAAGTGGCCGAACCCGCGGGCGTGCGTGGCTTGCTCGCCTCTGCCCATCTTGACTCCAAAAAACATAAAGACGTTCATGCCGACACTAATATTTTTTTAACAAAATAAATAATAATAATACGTATCAAATTTTTAATTTTCAATAGAAGTGAGTTTTAATTTTTGTTTGTACTCGCCTAATTTATATTTTGTATATTATAGAATAGTTTGTAAAATTTTACAAGCAATAATTTCGTGCCCCTAAATTAATTATCACCTCAATTTTGTCAATTTTTTAAAGTTTAATTATTTATTTTTATTTAAAGCTATAAAGTTTTTATAATTTAAAATTTCAGATATTTTATATATTTGTGTCAACAATAAATGACTATTACGCCTATGGAACGATTAAAAGAGAAACAAAACTTTTTGAGTAAGATTTTTAATTTAAATTGTATATTTTATGTTTAGTAAATATAAATAAAAAAAGAGTATAACGAAACGATGCATCATTCTTTGAAATAATAAAGTTTTACACAAAAAGAAGTGAAAAATAAAGTTCTTTGATTTTTTTATTGTTGCATTTATTCATATATTAATAAAAAAAAACTAACTGGAATTCTAATTTGCTAATTCTAATTAACTAGAAAAATGACTTTCCTAAATGTAAGATTATTTTTAGTAAATAAATGGTTTTCAAGATAAAAAAAATACAGAATCATTCTGCCATTCCTGCGCACATATATTTGTAAATAATCTATTAAAACAAGTGGTCGTTCATCATGATTAAAATAACCTTATAACTTATAACATTATAATGTAATTTACTTATTAACTAAATGATAAATTTCTTTTTTTTAACCTCTCTTTCTCATATATGTGCACTTCTATTGCAATCAATGCACGTTAAACAATTCTCTTTCAGTGTATTAAAAAGAGAACAATAATTTTCAGTTTCATACAAGTACGAATTCTTAATGTCTATGGTTAATAATGTTGTTGCTATATCTTCGAAATAATTTGCAAATATTCACTATTGTAATATTCACTATAGGTTGTAAGTTGCAACCTATATAGTTAAACCTTATTGTTACTTTTTTTTCTATCATTGTTGAAACAACGAAATAAATAAACTTGGTTTGATTAAGGATTGTATATAGATGGTTTGTATCTCAAAATCTAAAAAGAAAACTTCGAAACTTTATGATGCCATTTGAAAGTCAATAGTAACAGCTACCTATGATAAAATTTTCAGAACCCGTGACCATCAGATAAGAGAGAAATTAATTATTGAAATTAACATGGGCTCTTATGGGACTAAATCTTAAAAAAATCATAATTAAAAATCTAGCATGGTGACCCCCCAAAATTTTTACATTTTTGAAGGTAACTTATCCTAATGTATCACCGTGCAAAATGTCAGATTTTTCTGTCTTTACAACTTTTTAGTCAAATTCCGCAGTAGCTGATTTCCCGCCTTAAACTTTAGGCAGCTTCATATAATCAGGACACGTCATTGGCAAGGATCATTAGGTCGATCACTGGCAAGGGTCATTATTAGTTTTATGATAATATTGGTCTGGCATAGAGCTTACCTGTTAAAATTGAGGTTTTTAAATTTTGAATTGCTTACTTCAGCATTGTTAAAACATATTACTATAAAGTAAAAAAGCACAACTCAAAAAGCAGTTAGGATGTGCACGAGCTTCAGTCAAAGGAACAAGGTTAAAAATGTGCGCAAAGTTAAATCCAAATGAGGGTCTTGGTTCCGCCAGAAATTTCAGTTTATCATTTTTGACCTTTCAAATATTTGACCTCATTTTTGACCTTTCAAATATATTTTTACCCATGCTTTATAAATTAAGCTTTAGCGCCACGCCAACCTTTATTTGGAGACTTTTGCGCGCACATTTTTCACCGTATTTCTTTGACAACAGCTCATTCAAGTCCTAAATACATTTTTTATCTGTGTTTTTTACTCTATATATGGTAGTGTGCGATATAACGTGTTTCAACAATTCTGAAACGAGCAATTCAAAATTTGAAAATCTCAGTTTAATATACGGTAAGCTCTATAACAGGCCAAAGTTATCATAAAACTATAATAATGAATAATGATTCTTGCCAATGATCGACCTAATGACCCTTGCCAATAACATGTCCAAATTATAGAAATATCTATATATAGAAAAATCTATTATATTTTTATTGTATTGTTTTTATCATCATAATAATTAAGAAATAAAAGCGAATGACACTAATTTGATTTAAGATAAAAGAAATCAATGGTAATTAAAAAAGATTATATATGTACTTTATCTAAATTTTCATTAAATTCATGGTGTATTTAGATTTGTCAGATGCTGAATAAATAACAAATTTATATTTAATTTAAAATGACTCATTTTTAATAATCTTACAATTAAAAAATACGTAATAATCATTCCTGGCTAATTTTTAATACTAGCATCACACGTAACATTGCGCTACGTTATAAATATTTGTATAATTGCAAAATGTTATAATTTTTTTAATAAAATGATGACATTCTTTTATTAATAAAAACACTTGGACATGTTTTACATCATAAATCAGGAAATAATGTCAAAATTTAAACAAGAATAATAATATATTAATTATTTTCAATATTGCACCATTTAATGATGAATACTTATTTGAAATACTTTTAGCGTTTACGATTTCTTTTTCGTGTTAATTTATATATATGTGAAGTGTGTAGCACATTTCATACATTTTAAAATATTTGTCAAAAATTAGCAAAACTAACTACAATTTTGAAATAATTTAAATGAATTAATTTTATTTACTATAATATACTTGCAGCCATGCACAGTTTTAATGAAGTTTTTTTGTGTGTTTTTTCTATAATTTATTTATGATTAATCATTGATCGTCAAGAAATTATTAATACAACTATTCAGGTTAAATTGTAATAAATACAATGCATAAATAAACAAATGTAATGATAACAAAAATTTAATAAAATTTCTAAGCCCTTTTATAAAAATTGATCCTATACTATCATATAGAGCTTACCTATGAAATTATATGTTAAATTCAAAGAATTTTTTAAGTAAATAAAAAGGAAATAAATACACAGTATATTAAACAAATAATAATAAAATAAAATCTGTAGGGCTGTAAAATGCCCCCCCTCCCTTCTTTTTAGCTGTAAAATATTATTAAATTAATTTTATCAGTTAGTTTTGGGAGCAGGTTGTAGGTATCAGTAAAAGATTACTGCGATCCGAGTAGAACACGTGTAAATAAACATACATGGCAACTATTTCCCGACAATGTATCCTGGAATATAGGCAACAATGTGGGCATAAAATAACAAAATCTTATTCTTTTAATGTTCAAGTTACAAAAGTGGTTCAAAATACGCACGGTATCCAATTTCTTAGGTGCACCTCATAAATGTATACCATAACAATGAAGCGAGACAGAGTATCCTGGAAGGTATGCAACAATGTGGGCATAAAACATTAAAATATTTCTTTCCGGCAGTTTTTGCAAAACTAAAATAAAAATTTACTCTAAAATACTATAGAAAATTTATAAAGAATTCCTAAGAAGCGACAAGTGATATATTGTAAACAAACCAAAACCTATATAATGTGAAGAGAATGAAATAAGTTGAACACAAAGATTTCCAAGCCCAAACCTTTATTTTGATGCAAATTTTTATTCAAGAGAGAGAGAGAGAGAGAGAGATTAGTATTAAAATATTTTTTAGCTTGATTTTTAAAAAATGTCATGAAAAGTGCAAATAATAATAATAACAGTTACTATAAAATAAATAAATTGACTGTTTATTGAGACTTGAAGACCAATAACAGTAGAGATGAAATAATAGTATTTGTTGTGTTCATTAAAACAAAAAATAAACACTGTTTGCTTTGAAATGAGGAACAACATCATGCTGATATCGCATGAGAGAGGCATCAATGTGAGTACAAAATAAATACTGTAAATTTGTATGCAAACAAAACATGTTTCTATATTTTACTGCATTTTTAATGCATCATCATTTGAACATTACAATTATATAGCTTTTTGTTATCAAATTATTAATGTTTTTAATATACGTAACATAAAATTTTTTATAATATATAGTAATATAGTTTTTACATACTATAGATGATTCAGTCAATCAAAATAGTAGAAATAAGAGTACAGTATATAATAATTTATTTGAAATTTAAAATAAGGTGTTGATTGAAGTTTTAGTATAAGCACAAAATTTGTTACTGAAAAGCAAACTTGATTTTTGTTTATTTTATGAATTTGATTGTTAAGCATCGCATTTTTATTAAATTTATATTATTAACATGTTCCAGTATACATATATATGATTTTTTTTCTGTAAATTGTTTCTCTTTTTTTAATTCTGTTTTATTCGAGTAAAATTAAATGACAGTTTGTTTTTTTCATCTGAAATCTAGAAGCAGAAACATACTGTATATATATATATATATATATATATATAAATGTAACTATATATATGTACACTGTATATATATACAGTAAAGCTACCAAAAATTACGTTTCACGGTTGACGAGAAAATAAAAAAGAGGGATCTTTCTGAGTCCATTGTATTTTATACATTAAAGCTTGTGTGTGTGTGTATTTGAACGTGGTGAGAGGTTTTATTGGTTTTGTTTTGTCGACTGACGAGAGCAGAGAGAGAGAGAGAGTTTATCCAGTTTTCACTGATGAGGAGTTAGCTGTTTCCCGATCATCCCTCTACGCTACAATGCTTTAACTCATATATAGCCCTCGAGCATTACCTCTACACTCTCTCTTTATCTCTCTCTCTCTTCCTATTTCTGTTTTTTTTGCTATGGACTAATAATGTTATCCACCCCGTTCATCCACCCACTTACATACACTCTTGTACGTAGGAGGAGTAAAAAGACAAACCACGCGTCACCATCCCAGAGATGACTATGTTACTGCAGTAGCATCATTTGGCCCCGTGGCACACGCATACTGTGAGGCAAAGCAACCCCAAGGGGAAGGATGAGAAAGTTCAACCCTCTCTCTCTCTCTCTCTCTCTCTCTATGTTGCGGCGTGGCTGCGAGAAGATGGGGCCTAATTGGATCCGACCAGTAGATTGCTAATCGAGTTATAGCGGTGAGAGATAAAAATAAAAACCTTTACCCTTCTTCTCTATATACTTTCACCCATTTATATAGCAAACTCATTGTATTTTTTATAACAAAGTTTGGTAAAGTTGTTACAAAAAAATAATACAGTATAGATATAATACAAAACATTTTAAAACTAAATTAAAAAGGGTTAACATTTTTTATTACAAATTTATAATTTTGCAAGAGTAATTTATATACAAATTAATTCCACACCATGTTAGTATAGTCGATCAGTATTTTTTGTTAAGCAGTTAATTACTATAACTTAAAATGTTTTAAAGATTTCTATTTTAATTAATATATAAAACTTAAAATTAATTCAATTTGAATTACATGCCTAATTTAAATTGATAGATAATAAAATATATCATAAAATAAATTTATTATATAATAAATTTTATATCATTTCAATTTGTTCAAGAGAGTTTGTCTGTCTCTCAGATATAATATAAAAAGGACGAGTAAAGAAAGAAGGGGGTTATATATATTTCTATATTACATTTAATCGTATTATCTGCAGTAGAATGTGTTTAGTCGAGCTCAAAAAGAAAAAGGAAGAATGAGAAAGCAAGCAAAAGAAGAAGAGAGAGATAGAATGATGTGCTATAAAAAAAGTTTTGGCTTAGATGTGTCTCTGATTCTCTTCAAGTGGATGAGTTTTCTGCCGTTCTGCTGCTCGTTTGGCGTACTAGACTCTCTCTCTCTCTCTCTCTCTCTCTCTCTCTCTCTCTCTCTCTCTCTCTCTCTCTCTCTCTCTCTCTCTCTCTCTCTCTCTCTCTCTCACGCCACGGCAAACAGCGTGGCAGCTCGAGCTCGATGAGATGATTGTGTAGCGGCGGCGGCAGCGCTGCAATCACGCGGGCGCCGGTACCATCATCAGCCACGAGAGTTGAGAGAGAGAGAGAGAGAGAGAGAGAGAGAGAGAGAGAGAGAGATGGAATGGGATGCTGCTCAGGATCTCTGCAATCCCCGCCCTTTCTCCATCCCCGAGCTACTCTTGATTGCAGAGGAGGAAAGGGGAAAAAACTCGATCACAGTGAGCTTAGGAGAATGCCAATGATTGCTACTACTACCGGATATCAACCATCCCAATCAACTTTCCAAACGGAGATGCTTCTTTGTTGGACGAATCTCTCTCTCTCTCTCTCTCTCTCTCTCTCTCTCTCTCTCTCTCTCTCTCTCTCTTTCTCTCTCATCGTTGATTGTTTCAACAATGAAATTACTACTTGCCTCAATAGATTTAAAACTACTCGTTCATTTTCATGATTTGATTGTCTTTCGTTTTTTATATATAATTAATTTTAAAATATTTGTTTATGTAATTTAAAAAAAAAACTAAATAAAATTACAATTAATTTTACCTTTACATATATGTAATTAAAATATACGTAATAATAAATGTTTTGAAAATTATTAATTGTTTATATGAGATAATAAAATTTTCTATAATATACAGAATAAATGTGCAACATAAGATGAAATAAACGTAATTTGGTAGACTGGTTTTAATGTTGGTTGATATGCCCCATGAGAGAATAACATTGTCACGAATATAAGCAGGGAAAGTTTGATCGTTAGAATGGCAATGTGAAGAGAGAGAGAGAGAGAGAGAGGTGTTGAAGCGCTCGTTGTGGTGGGCAGGCTCTAATGAGTCTCGCACCACACTTTACTCCAGAGAATACGTTTCTCTGTTATTCGTATATAGTATCTAAGCTAAGCATGCAACCCCCTTGCAGAATTGCTATATGCTACAGTATATACTAGTAACAATAAACAACTTTCGATTAATCGATTCTAATTTTCCTTTTACCTCATAGAAAAGAACTTTGATGGTAATATACAAACACATGAATCTATCATAATCTGTAATCGAAATTAATAAAACGTTTATCTATTAATGACATTTACTTATTTGTTAATACTAAAGTCGATATTTCATATTGTTTCTCATTAAGATGACTGTATTCTTATATAGCACTCAGCAAATTTCATGAAAATCATATAAGAATAATTGAATTTAATTTGAATAAACGTTTATATTATTATGACTTCTACATGAAAACCTAATAGTATGCTTAATTAAATGTAATGTTAGATAGTTATCATTTTAATTGAATAAATTTAATATATAGCATACCCTTTGATACTGAATTAATTTTGAGATGTAGAAATAAGGTATAGTTTGGAGATATACGTGCTGTGACTAAATTGAATAAATTAACATGAGAATATGTACAGCATGAAAACTACAATAATATACATTTATAGAGCAAACTTGGATTTGTGAGGAGCTTATAACATTTCTTCATGGTTTATGGATGCCAAAAATTATTAAGCATGCTTTGGAGCAAGAATTATTACAAAAAAAAAAAATCTTATTGTTGTTTTAGTCCCAAATCTTACCTTTTTATATAAATAATTTAAAATAGACTTTTTTCGAAGTGTTTTTCCCCTATAAAAATAAAGATTATTTCTGTAATACCATATATAACAATTATATTTCATTGTATTAGTTCTCAATATGTTATAATTTAAATCATAGTTGATAGTTAGTATACAGTTATTACATAGTATAATAGACAGTTACTTATAGTTAGTATGTAAGCTGTATAAATATAATATACAAAGGACGCAAAATGTATATGTCCGTTTCCTTTTAAATAACGTTCCACATATCCACGTAAATAAAATAATAATAAGACGAAAAAAATCGCACTAGAGAACATAAAATAAAGAGTTCACACAATTTATGCGAACTTACTTTAAAATATATTGTTATTGAAATTATTATAGATCTTTTTTTCTAACGCTTATAATATTATATAAAAATAAACACATTTAATTTTTATCTTGTATAAGTTTATTATACACATATAATTTATCACATTAGAGAGTTAAGAGTAGCAAATTTATATATTATATTATATCACGTGGTGCATATATCGGAGGGGATAAGAGAGTGTTTTTTGTGTTATCAGAGCATTTGGTAAGTGAGTGAGAAACACGCAATCAGAGTCACTTTATCACCTCTTACGTTCTTACAAGAGCTCCATAAATACGCGTATACATGACACCAAGAGTGGAATAAACATAGAGAACATGGAGCACAAGCACTATATAAATTGATAAAAAAAAACTATACAACTAAAAGATAATATTATATGTGTCGCTTTATTGCACTTAAGAATACAATGAGATAAACTTAAGAAATCAAATGGATATTAATTATACGTTTAATATGTATTATTATTTATTTGGGAATATTAATATTATTAATGATATTAAAAATTATTAATTTATTTGCCTGGTGGGAAGTAAGTTCTCCCCACCTTTCCAATTTAAATAGACGGGCAAAAAAATATCATAGAACGAATTGATAACTAATCTATATTGCTTAATCTTTTTTTTTTCTTGTGTTTTTTGTTAGAAAAATACGATTTTATATTTTGCTATCTTAAAATTTATATCAACTTAAGAAGTATTTTAAGAGAGGGTAAATAATAATAGTAACAAATCAATAACCCACCTGAATAAAAAATAAGACATGTTGTGCCTAAAATGATTTTTAGAAAAAATCACTATAATAAATAAATATAAACACTATAATATATGATGCGCTGCTGCGATGCTGCGTTGAATATATTCAATTTATGCTTGCTGTTCCCTCTTCATTCTATGGTAAAAGCCGCACTTTGATGCATTTGTTGTTATTGCACTTATTGATGCCTATAACACAAGCTATCGCTTCTATTATCAGTAACTCACGCCTAATCAACACCCTCCGAACTATACTCTTATTCTATGATATACACCCCTTCTGTATTCAACCCCAACAGTGATATAGGAACTAAATACACCTGAATTTAAATATTTATTGATTTTGATACATGTATTGATAAAGTTTTTAAAATTATATATAAAAAAGTAAAAATTAGTTGTTGTTTTTAAATTAATGCTTCTAATTTATACAACCGTTATTTATTTTTTAACATATTAAAAAGATTTTTTTATTCATATATTTAAAAAAGATTACAGATAATTTAATATTTGATTTATAAATTAATATTTATATTGGTATAATAGAGATAAGAATATTGATATGCTACTATATTGATTGATATTTAATGTTAGAATTTTGTGAAGCTATATACGATTTTTTGTTATAGTTAAAATAAACAATCAGATATAAAATAACTTTTATTATTACATTATATATAATATGTATGTACTGTGAGGAAGACTAAAAGTATTAGCAGTTATTTTACTAATTTTATCGCATTTTCTAAAAAAGAGGATATTGTCCTGAATCGATATAGATACACGAATTTCTAATTTTTGCATGAGATCTTGAAGTATTTTTAATTAATTTTTAAAAGTCGTGAACTGGCGTCACAAGCTGTAACTTTTCCTATGAATACATGCATAGTTTCCACCCATGAAGTAATTTTTTATTTTCAAAAATTAATTAAAATATTTAATGAACTCAAAAATTAGAAATTCATATATCGATTTATGCAAGAAAGTTTCCTTTTTTAGAATATGAAATGAAATTACCCCCTAAATTTTTTGTAGTGTTCCTCGTTGTATTGTACGTGTTTATATAAGGAGTTGTTATATGTTCAATTTGATTCTTCATTTAACTAATTTAAATCATCTTGTGAATAATTTTATAAATGCTACAATGCGTGGCAAACAAAAATTAATACTATAAATCAGGGAGAAAGAAGGGTGGTGTAATATTCAACTGCTAAATATTATGTGGCAACGATGCAGTTGTGGGGTGGATATTGAATATACTTGCACTTGCAGGAAAGTTCGTATAAACTTGAGAGAGACTGTTAAATTATCATAATATATATGTAACATAATAATAATTTGTTGTTTAACTTATGATCATTGTTATTGTAAAAAATCAAATTTACTTAGTTCATTATTTTTTTCTCTAATATTTGTTAGGTTACAAAATTAAACATCATCAGATCAGATATTAAAAACGAGTTAATAATTAATCATCTCTAAAAGGTAATATAGTTGTAAATATAAGTGAATAGGTTTACTTCTCGTTATCATTATCAACATATAACACGATGATTGAGCGTGTGATTCAGAACAGACTTTTATAATATGGATGGATGAGCACGTCTCTCTCATTAATTGGAACTATCAGCACGTGTAAGATTACCTGTATATTAGTGACGATAAGATAATACACGAAAATCCCTCTAGCTTATGGATCAGATTTATTTGAAAATTCACATCACAATATAATACTTTACCTTAATTATAATTTCGGTATCGTGTCTGTGAGGTATCAGAGAAAAACTGAGTCAGAGATTACAAACAAATGTTTACCTGGAAATAATTAAAATTGCATTTTTTTTTCTTCAATGGTTTATTTATTTATATTAACATTTCACATAAATTTAGTTAGTTAAAAGATTGGCTTTATTTAAACATGATAAATGAGATACTTGAACGTGCTAAATTGCAATTGAAATTGCACAAGAAAATCTATCAAAATAGAGAAAATTTAAATGGTACTATAGAAATTGGGATCGAACTTTTTTAGTATTCTTTTTGTATTTTGAACCACAAATATATCTGATGAATAATGCATTAAATTCATTATTATTCTTATAATTACGTATTAATACGTATGTATTTTTAATTGCGTTGATGCTTTTTCTTTTCTTTTTTTGCAATATATTTTAACTGATATAATTTCAAAGATTTTAAATATAATTTTCTTTTTCGTTTTACTATATACCTAATGTTACTTGCCACTTTTGATATTACAAAAAATAAAAGGGGAGAAATAAAATTTATATATAATTTCATTCCATTTTTTTTCTTTCTTTTTTATTCTTATAAAAGCTTTTACTATGTGAAATTGGCCGTAAGTTATATAAATTTGTGTGTTTATATATGGAAAAACATTTTCTAAAGATATAGTAATAAAAATGTTCTATTTTGTAAAAGATATTCTATATATTATGGCATATAATTTCAACTCTTCAAGTTGAAAACTTTAATGCCAGTATTTTATGTAAGCGGAGCGCGCTAGGACCATTACGAGTAGAAAATACGCGAGCAATGGGAGTCTTAAGTCGAATGGGCGACACTGTTTTTGCTATATTACAAAAGATATCGTCGTTGTCTTTTGTCGTTTGTTACGAAGTTATGAGGAGCTCATCTTTGAGATTGTATGTGCGACGCCACGACTACTGCCTCAAACCACTTAGTGGGATTAATCTGGCAGCCTTTTTAGCTTTGCTTGCTTGGATACGAACGAGATTTTCTTTAGGGATGTATAGACATTCAAGTAAATAGCAAATCAGCATCGCGATTTGCTTTGCCTACTTTTGTAACACTCTTAACTTTTTGTAATGTAAGAACAACAAAAGTATAAAGAAAAAATAAAGGGATATTATTTTACAGCTGCTATATAAATATACAATTAAATAATTATATTTGTTGTTTTATTTTTAAAAAATGCTGATTTTTTGTATTAAATATTGTTTTGTAATTTATATATTGGTTAAATCATTAAAATTATATAACAAAAAATTGGAAAAGTTATAATTTTAACATTATTTATCTATTATGATTGATCGAGTATCAATGGTAAAAATGAAAAATTATGATTATGCCCTATAAACCTATTATGCCTATTTTTGTAGAATGTACCTCATTTATCATTTAGCGACACACAGAAATGATTTGTAAAAAGCACTCCAAACATTTGCATTTTGGACCTATAGGTATAATGTAACGTCTATATTTGTACTTCCATCGATATAATTTTTTACTGCGAGGAATATAACACAATGGAGATTATCGGTTTAAAAAATTCTTTAAAAAATTCTATGGCTAAAAACACGTAAAAACATGTCTTGTATTTCTCATTTAATTTCTCCGAAATCGGTGGACTAGTTTTCTTAAAAATCGAAGAAAAAAAACGTGTTTTTCCCCATAAGCGTAATGTTAAATTAGGGGACCCTTAGCTTTCCCCGCAGCACCCCGCGCGCTAAACCGATAAGCTCCATTTTAATAAAATGAGGAAGGTGAATTTTTTAAACCCCCACTTTTTATGACATTTTTGAAAAGAGCGTTAAAAAATTTTGAGGCGTTATTTTTTCTTAGAACAATTTGAGCATGGGAAGTATTTTTAATTAATTTTTGAAAATCGGCCGAAAAAACCTGTGACGTCATCAATCGGGCATTTATTTCGGGAAGTATTGACCGTAGAAGGTTCAGTAGCCAGTTTTTTGAAATCCTGAGGACGAGCTGATTTCATTAAACTGGTTACTGAACCTCGAACGATTAGTATTTGCCGAGAAAAAAGTGGGCTGATGACGTCACAGGCTTTCTAGGCCGATTTTCAAAAATTAATTAAAAATACTTCACATGCTCCAATCGTCCTAAGAAAAAATAGCGCCTCAAAATTTTTTAAAGCTCTTTCCAAAAATATCATAAACTCAACAAAAAAATTTCAATTCACCTTCCTCATTGTTACAATAAATTTATGAGATTTGGTTCTATTTAATTACTGATTTTATTATTATTATTATTCTTGAAATTTCAATTATACCTTATTCAGATCTCTCTCATGCTTTTTTACTTCTGCCTTCTGATTAAGTAGAAAATCGTTAGTGTCAGAAATATCTCTAATAATATGTGATTTTACTTCTTTTTTTTTATTTTTTTTTGTGCTTTATTGCATATGGTGAGCGGTGATATCAACAGTTTGTTATTAATTTACTACCAACAAACTTATAATTAAGCAGTTATTTTACAACTGTCTTTTTTAACTCCATATAATAATAATAAAAAATTAAAGTGAGCACTTCCAATAGAAAAATTAAAGCCTATAATATATTATATTAATATAATAAATATAACTAAAATTAATTTGAAATACTGAAATAAATATAATTTAAAGTTTTAGTAAAATATTTATAAGCAAATCAAATATATTTTGACAGGCGCAGTAAAATGAGCTTGCCTGCATACATATATAAATAGGGATGAAAAGAGAAAGATTAAAAATATTATATTATGTTTAAAATACACAGTATTGACTCAATGATAATATTATATACTACCAATATTGGTTTTGATCGGCAGCGTCCTAGATAAGACAAATATTATACAGTAGAGCACCGAGAAATTAATTCAAACTGTCACTCATTTTGAGAGGCTTGCCAAGTGTACGTGTTTGTCAATTTTACCTAAATCTCATATCACTCAAATCCAGTTTATATATTCTTTTAATCAAATTAATGACATAAAACTACTTTATGAATATTGAAAATTTGGGAATACTATAAATGATTAGAGCTTCTAAAAGTATATAAAAAAAAAAAACTAAGTAAAAATATTGCCTAAAAATATATAGACCTACAATCATAAAAAAGACAAACGCTTATAGTAAAATCCAGCAATGTAACAATTTGTAAGGAAATGAGCCAAGTTGAAAATATTATGTTCAACATTAATTCTCACTCTAATTTTCCAATTATATCTGTCAAATCTTTTTGTGAAATTTTTAATTTAATGACATGGGACATGGGATAACATAGTTGGGAGTTTTGCAATTGATCCTAATGGAGGTTATCGGTTTAAAAAATTCTTAAAAAATTTCTATGGCTTAAAACACGTAAAAACATGTCTTGTATTTCTCATTTAAATTTCTCCGAAATAGGTGGAATATTTTTCTCAAAAATCGCAAAAAAAAAAAAAAAAAAAAAAAAAAAAAAAAAAAAAAAAAAAAAAAAAAAAAAAAAAAAAAAAAAAGCGTTTTTCCCCATAAGGCATATATAAGCGTAATGTTAAATTAGGGGACCCTTAGCTTTCCCCGCAGCATCCCGCGCGCTAAACCGATAAAAGCTCCATTTCATTCATCATATTATGAGTTACGTTATATTATAGCTATATTGAATAGTTTTCAAAAAAAGTCTCTTCTCGTCGCTTGTTGTTCTTTTAGAGTGCGCAGTGCAAAATGGAATGTCTTTTTTTAATATCTAAATATATTTATGTATACATCTAAATGTGCTTCGACGCCATACTGGAGCTATGAATAACATTGCTCAGCATAGGACAAATAAATAAATCAATCTGTTAACAGCATCAATGCTCTCAAAAATATTGCGAAGTATTTTTAAACTGGCAAAATGAGTCATTTTTCCATAATAACCCATAGCGTCGACTTTAACATGAATGAAACCACCCTATAGGATGAGTACGCATGACGTCATTCTGAGTGCTTTTCGATGCATATAGGACAAACGTAGTTTTTGGCTTTCTTTGGAAAATTAGCTATTTTTTGGTCATATTATTATATTTTTTGCATACTGGAGTCAAGTATGCAAAAAATATAATAATATGACCAAAAAATAGCTAATTTTCCAAAGAAATAGCAACTTGAGGTACTAAAATTCAACCTGTTAACAGCATCAATGCTCTCAAAAAAAGTGCGAAGTATTTTTAAACTGGCAAAATGTGCCATTTTCCTATACCGGCCAATGTTATTTAGTACTCACTTATGACCAGCTTATGACGTCGACTTTAAAATGTATGAAACCACGAACCACCCTATTGCAATCAAAGCCTCAAGTTTTAAACATTTTTATTCCCGCCTCATTCCCGCATAAAATTTTTTAAAATTATAACTAGCGTCATCTATTGGTACTTTTTACAAATGTTTAGTAATTATGATTTCTTCGTGTTTCTTAGTTTGTAGCAGTGGCGCTGTAGTATGTACACGAAAAAAGAACAGTGTGTTATTGATTGAGTCTTTGGGGTCAGAAATAGTGATCAAGTTCTAAGCACAAAACAAATCTTTGTATTTTGTGAATATGTGCTACCAACTATACTTGTCAACCCCTACTTAATGCTTAGCATTGTCTATCATTAGTCAAAGAATTTAATAAAGGAGGTAAGGAAAGAATGCAATATGTAAAAGTTAAAATAATCTCCCTAAGTGGGCGTGTCCATTATGTGTTACAGCTGACAGTGACAGCAATAGATTTTAACTTTAAGAGTTTAATAATAATTTGTTGTTTAACATTTCAGCATGGCTTCAAGTAATTTGGTTGTACCCGTTGTGCTTTGGGGCAAATCAGCTCCTACACATTGCATTTCATGTGTATACCTATCAAAAGATCAACGTACACTGATCTCAGGAGGTTACGATGGCCAGATTTGTCTTTGGCAGGTTGATCCTGAAAACCTTCGGGTAAGTTTATTATTTTAAGGTAAAGGTTCATAAATATTTTGCATTGTCAGTCCTAAAATAAATATGTACTAATATATTATATTGCCAGTTCCAATAAGCTTGAGCTTTTATTTCTCCCTCTTTTGAACGCATGCTTCAATATATCGCCCCGTTAAGAGATAACTACATATTGTGTATTTTACATATTAGCAGATTATACATATGCATACATGCATATGATACGTGTCGTCAATGCTACAGAGAATTTTGAATCGTATGATATGTACATGTTTCAT
Source organism: Ecdyonurus torrentis (assembly GCA_949318235.1). Lineage (NCBI taxonomy): Eukaryota > Metazoa > Arthropoda > Insecta > Ephemeroptera > Heptageniidae > Ecdyonurus > Ecdyonurus torrentis. The sequence continues at coordinate 30,807,538 of OX439130.1, forward strand.
GCATACACCTCATTAATGCTAAATAAACTTATTCTTGCAGATGGTACCTCGATGTCTTCTTGTTGGTCACTCAGCACCAATTTTATGTCTCTCCAAAGCAAGTATCTCTCTTGAAAATAATTTCATCGTCAGTTCTTCAGAAAGTGGGTAAGTATAAAATAAGTTGATCATAGATTGTTACATGCATTATTTTTTTATTTTTTATTTTTTAATGCATGACTTCAAAACATATTGTATATTTCAGGGAGATGGCAACCTGGGATCTAGTTGATGGCAAATGCTGTGAACTAGTAAAACTTCCATATGTTCACACCAATATGCAAGTAAGTCTCAAGATATCCTATAGTATATAATACTATAATTAGTATATAGTATGGTATCTAATCATTGTATTAATAACTTTTCAGGCATATCACATGAGTGGTACAGAAGATGATAGGTTATTCTGCAATGGTTACTATGCAGAGATTCTGGTCATTGATCCATTCAGCCTTGAAGTGTTGTTTTCTTTAGCGTCACGAGTCAGTCCAGATTGGATCAGTGCTCTTCATGTATTAAGACCTGCAAAGAGGAAGGGTAATGACAATAAAATTGTAGTGTCAATTGTATGGTGTTTTAATATTTATTTGCCATGCGTGTAGATGATGTTGTCCTGGGTCTGACCACCACTGGCATGGTAAAAATGTGGCCACTTCCTGCTGGCATGGGCAAAGGATCTGAGCCACTCTACGAGACTGAGAGTAAACAAATACGTTGCCTCAATGCCATTAGTATGAGTTGTTGTGCTTATAATCAACGCACTGTACTCATTGTGTGCGCAAAATTTTGGCAGGTAAGCTAATGAATTTCAAATACAAGTAAAGGCAAACTATATTGTAATAAGAAAGTTTTGAGTAAAAAAAAAAAAGGTCATTATAAAAAAAACATATTGATGCCTCCGCGCCAAAAAGAAGCATCTACACTTTCCAGATTTGCGACGAGTGGAGCATCTACACATTCCACCGCAGCATGGTGAGTGGACTAGCTGCCATTCACTTAACATTGCTGATGCTTCACGGTGGAAAGTGGAGATGCTCCACATGTAGCAAATCTGGAAAGTGTAGATGCTTCTTTTTGGTGCGGAGGCATCAATATATAGGCATATAAAAAAATAATAATAATAGAACGGAATTTTTAAAGGTTGTAAAAAAAATGTATTGCAGAAGTTTCTTGGCCTTAAAAAGGCTATGAATTATGAACAGGAAAATATCAAGTGCTTTTGTACTATCAAAATATTCTATAATGGCATTTCTCAGTATTTCTTTTTGTGGTAATAATTACACTTGTCCATGGAAGAGCCCTTTCTAATAAATGTTACCTATTAATGACTACTAATATTTAATGTTTAATCATGCCAATATTACTGTTGATAGATCTACGATGCTGGTGACTTCTCAGTTTTGTGTTCCGTCAGTCCTCCTCGTGGAGAACGTTGGTTGGGAGGTGAATTCTTGACAGCGGATCGTGTTTTGTTGTGGTCTGATGAAGGACGTGGTTACATGTATCGCCTTCCTGCCAAGTAAGTACATGAAATCAATACGTAATGTCCATGCTAACAATCCTCTATCACACAGCCCACTAGACTTGCAGCACATATGGGTATAAGAGGAGGGTGGGGAGTGTGCAATTTGTTCATTTAATCACTGGTCACATGTGCAATTGACAAGTAGTGAATGTTTGGAACTGAATTTAAGCACTTTAATGAGTGAATCTTTCATTTAAAAAAAGTTCAAATAATAATAATATGTCTTTTTCTACGTTTTATTTTCTGATATTTTTGAAACTTTAAAGGTAAAGTTATGTTACTTGTTATTTGCACTTTTACAGTCAGAACCAAACTTAATTTGCATTTTTTTTTTTATTATATCATAATAGATGATGCGTATTAGGAAAAAACCATCGCGGTTAGTATTAATAAATTTAAAAAAAATATTTAGAAAATAGTTGGTAGAGATTAGAGCACGTTGAATTGAAAATTAATAAAACGCGAAAATTCTCTAATTTAAATAGTAAATTGGGACTAGGGATAAAATATTCTAGCTTTAGCTAGTTAAAAAGTAGACGTTAAAGGGATGGAGGTATAGTGTCAAAATAAAATACAATGTGCCTAGCATCTCACGTTCTCACACTACGTCAAAGACACAACATTATAAAACAGCATCAGACTTACTCTTTGCCTTAGACCGGTTTCGTCCTTTACCTAGGACTCATCAGTAAGGCTCGGCAGAGAGCTCTGTACAGCTAGAGATGGCTCACACCACATCTGCTAACTGACTGAGCTGAGGAAGCAAGTGGCAGTCGCGTTTATATACGCGATGCCCCCGCAGCTGCACGCGCTGATTGGTTAAAATCGCGCGCGCAAACTCGGCTTGCTATTTAAAACCTCTCATCCTCACACTGTAATATAAAATCGTGTCTAAGAGGGGTGTAAGACAGGCAGCCAGCAAGCAATATGTGTCCTCCCTCACTTCCCAGAGTTCCCCAACTCTAGAAAGTTCGCGAGAGCACTACGCCCGCCGACTGCACAGTATCGTGATTCACGCTAGTTACATCGTTTTATATGTTGACACTGGGGTAGGAAAAGCAAAAAGATGATAGAGTAGGAGAGATAGAATTATGCCAAAGCGCATTTATTCTATCTCTCCTACTCTATCATCTTTTTGCTTTTCCTACCCCAGTGTCAACATATAAAACGATGTAACTAGCGTGAATCACGATACTGTGCAGTCGGCGGGCGTAGTGCTCTCGCGAACTTTCTAGAGTTGGGGAACTCTGGGAAGTGAGGGAGGACACATATTGCTTGCTGGCTGCCTGTCTTACACCCCTCTTAGACACGATTTTATATTACAGTGTGAGGATGAGAGGTTTTAAATAGCAAGCCGAGTTTGCGCGCGCGATTTTAACCAATCAGCGCGTGCAGCTGCGGGGGCATCGCGTATATAAACGCGACTGCCACTTGCTTCCTCAGCTCAGTCAGTTAGCAGATGTGGTGTGAGCCATCTCTAGCTGTACAGAGCTCTCTGCCGAGCCTTACTGATGAGTCCTAGGTAAAGGACGAAACCGGTCTAAGGCAAAGAGTAAGTCTGATGCTGTTTTATAATGTTGTGTCTTTGACGTAGTGTGAGAACGTGAGATGCTAGGCACATTGTATTTTATTTTGACACTATACCTCCATCCCTTTAACGTCTACTTTTTAACTAGCTAAAGCTAGAATATTTTATCCCTAGTCCCAATTTACTATTTAAATTAGAGAATTTTCGCGTTTTATTAATTTTCAATTCAACGTGCTCTAATCTCTACCAACTATTTTCTAAATATTTTTTTTTAAATTTATTAATAATAGATGATGGTAAAAAAAAAGCAAGGCTTTTAGTTTTATAGAGCTATTTTTACACTGAATACTTAAAACATTCAATAATTTACTTTTGTATGGAAGTTATAAAATCTATTCTGGGTCTGGGTACAATATTGAAAACTCAAAGCATGATTTGTTTCTTTTTATATAATACTATGGTTTAAAGGAATTAAAAAACAATTAGCTTATAATGGCAACTTGTAGTGTTATTAATGACAAATTTACTATTTTGATTATTAAGAAACGATATTGACTTTGCAATGAATGATAAAAAGTTGATAGAATACGTAACACATGTATAGAGATGTGAAATATTTGGAAATTGAAAACTGAGCTGTTAATTGAGAGGGATGCCTTGTATGAGACATAAAATATTCTAACCAGTCTGTAACACACAAGAGGCGTTCATAAATTTCATATGGGTATGTAATATGTATGTACACTAGCGGACATCATATACTTAACATTAAAGACAATGCCGTTTTCTAAAGAAAAGGGTAAAAAAATACATTGTCAGGTAAAAGCAGCATTGCCAAATCATGAATGAATTCTTCTCTCTAGAGTATATGATGTCCGCTAGTGTACAATAGCGACTCGTTAATATAAATAATATCCCTTATTTCCAATTTATGAAACTCCTCTAAAATGTAATTTTGGAACAGTTAAGAATATTTTCTCTCTCAGACTCAGGTGCTCCTGTTAATTACCAAATTCCCAATTTTTCAAATCTATCCGTGTTATTTGATCATCTTTTATGAACCAAAATTATTATTTTGAGTACTTTTTGTTTGTTTTTGTAATAGTAAAACTTTATTACTGTGGCTTTCCTTTTACTACCATGGATATATAATTAAAAATTTATTATTATTTAAGTTGTCATTAATTAATTAACTAAAAAAAGTGATAAATAAAAAGTTGCTGATTCTTTAAAAAAAAAAAGTCACTCTTGGATTGCATTGGCTTAGCATGATTTTTTTTTTTTTTTTTTTTTTTTTTTTTTTTTTTTTTTTTTTTTTTGCTATCTATATAAACTTATTTTGGGAAAATTACTAATGCAATTCTCTAATCTTTTACTTCTAATCAGTCTTCTAGTTTAAAGTTTATTATACAAAATCTGATAAGAAAACAATCTGTTACTCTGAGAGATTATTTAAGTATATTGATTGAATTGGTTACTGGAAAACTCTTTGCTAGGATCAACTATACTATAACTATATAGTAATCAAATATTATTTTTCCAATCCGTCATATCTTTTACACAACAAGTAATTAAACAATGCAATTACTATTATTGCAATTATTATTTATTGTTTTATTTTATAAAGACATATTATGAGTAGAAAGTTCAGTTTAAAATCCATAGGTATAGTAATAGTTCAATTTAGAACAACCAGCTTTTCTATAGGGAGAGGAGGGGGGGGGGGGTAATACAAACCATGTTTTTAACATTATGTTTTCATTAATTTTTTTTGTTAAATTTCAAATCTTTGCTTTATTTTATATCCATAACTCACAAAAAAATTGAGAAGAAGAATTAATTTTAAATAAAGCTGTTCTAGTAAACTAACCTTCCCATTGTGTTATTTTTCATGTGTAAAAATGACAGCAAACTAAGAGGAAAGGTCGCCGATAGGTTAGTTTTTTCACACAATTTCTGTTTTTTTATTTACTGATGTCTCTTTTTTTTTCCTGGGTGTTAATTTTTTTTCATGGGTGTGGTAGTTCTGATACTATTTTCTGCTTGTTTTATGCAGCAAGAGGCACACATCAGAGTCAGTGAAGTTTTAATACTTATTTTATATTTCTCTCTTTCTCTCTTCTCACAGTATTTTTGACAACAAATATACATTAAGTTTTAGCAAAACTTAATTTTGAATGATAATGTACTATATTTTGTAAGAAATTAGGGATAATAAAAGTGTATCTGTATCGCTTGTTCTATCTCCAACTTGGCTTATTTAAAATATATAAGGAAAAAAAACTGAGGGTTAATTCAATATACTGTACTGTATGATGTTAAAAAAAAATGTTAGGCAAATAGTATGTGGAACGATATAGAGCACTTTAAATAGAAAAGTAATACAACACAAAATCTTTAATTGCATTTACTAGTTCTAAAAACTGCTTTTTCTATTTTCAACAAAGGCAAAGGTGATATCATACCTGATAGTGATAAGAATCTCACCTTTATATAAAATGGAAGAAGCGGGTTTTGGAGGTAGTAGACTCAATTATTACTAATTATTATTTAAGAAATAAGAACTATTTTGGTTTGAATATATTAACAAAGGAACAAATTGGAAAACCAAGTAGCGCCTTACCACAATGAAGTCTATAACTAAGTGAAGATCACTGTGAATACATTGATTAAGACGTTTCAGCTTTTAAGCAGTTGAAATAGAGGAACATTGTCCTCAAAGTGTCTTAAAGTCTTAAGTGTCTTAAGTGTTAAATGTGCCATCAAGATCTTCTTGTAGCTATGGACTTCATTGTGGTAAGATAACATAAGTTTATAATTTAACATGCCCTAATCTCTCTGTGTACTATTTGTCTACAATTTTTCTAATATCATATGTACAGCTCTGACCAAAAGTTTAAGAATGGGACAGCGGCGGCAGCTGCGTTTTCTCATAAAGATAACATAGTGTGTTTGCGGGTTGCCTATGCAAATCATTCGGGAACTTTTGGTATTTAAGTATATTATTTGCATTTAATGATGCAGTACTGTATTTCATTTTGACATTACAATTTGTATTTGCTGTTTTAATTTTTGTAATACAGCTTCCTTAGTAATTTATTTTCTTAAATTTATTTTCACATAAGGTTAGTATTTATTTTTATGTCACTCATGATTTTTTAATATAATTTTACTTTGCATACAGTACACATTGATAATACAACATGTGACTCTTGCTGCAAAGCAACACTGCTTGATTTTGATTTAAAAACTTGCATTATTTTCTTCAGCTTATACAAAATAACAATCAACACACAAAACATATTAAATAATATATTTTTATTATAAGAAACACACAGGTGAAAGGTAAAAATAAATTGAAACAGGTTTCATTTTTTAATTCAACACCTAACACACTGGAATGAATTTACATGAATTTTGCTTGCAAAGCTTCTTAGCTAACCCTTGTTGCATGAGCATGGTTTATGTTGTGTAGCACAGCTTTAAAATAAACCAATAAAGAATATAAACTGATGTTTCATATAGGTAAAACTAACTTGTTTTTTATTTTACTGCTTCGATTGTATAAATATTAAATAACATTCAGCATTTTTTTTAGCTATAATTTGAATAATTTTTATTATTATTATTATTATTAGAGTAGTGCCTTGAAATAAAATATTAATAAATAATAATGCTATGGAGAAAGTAATAATTCACATTTAAATTGAATTGTACATTTCATTAGATATAATTATTTATTTTTATTTTTATGGATTGTTAATGGGTGTTTTGATGGTGTATAATACACAATGAGGAAGGTGATTTTTTTTTTTTTTTTTTTTTTTTTTTTTGAGTGTATGATATTTTTGGAAAGAGCTTTAAAAAATTTTGAGGTGTTGTTTTTTCTTAGGACGATTAGAGTACACGAAGTATTTTTAATTAATTTTTGAAAATTGGCCTAGAAAGCCTGTGACGTCATCAGTCCGCTTTTTTCTCGGCAAATACTAATCATTCGAGGTTCAGTAACCAGTTTAATGAAATCAGCTCGTCCTCAGGATTTCAAAAAAACTGGCTACGGAACCTTCTACGGTCAATACTTTCTGAAATAAATGCCCGATTGATGACGTCACAGGCTTTTTAGGTCGATTTTCAATAATTAATTCAAAATACTTCCTATGCACCAAACGTTCTCAGAAAAAATAGCACCTCAAAATTTTTTAACGCTCTTTTCAAAAATGTCATAAAAAGTGGGGGTTAAAAAAATTCACCTTCCTCATTACATAAGCTAATATAACTACCATTTCTAATTTGCAAGATTGTTTTTACTTACATTACAGTTGTATTGCTGAAAGTAAAGATTTCCATAGTAAATCTGTGGAAGGAGACAATCCATTCCTTTATTGTCTTCTCTCAGTACCAGCAGACAAGGTGAGCATATAAAAAAAAATGGAGTGTTGTGAACGTTAATGTGACAGAGGATATTTATGTTACTTTCAGCCGCTGTCATGTCCACCAGCCATGCAGTTTTTCCAAGCTGCTCAGTCACGACCTGGAAGCAAGTATCAACGTTTACTGCTACGAGGAGACTCGGAGGGAGGAATCAAAGTATGGGCTGTTCCTGATGTTACTAACAGTCAGCTGGCTCAGATCAAACAAGAAGAGTTCAAGAAACCTCCTGGTGAGTGTGATTACTGATTAGTATTACATACATACATATCATGACGCTATATTCCTTTTCGGGGTAAGCCAACAACGCAGATGTTTTATCCTGACCCAGTGATAGACCTCCACAACTTCCTATCCTGACATACTTCACTTGCTTCCTCCAGTCTCATACCTTGTTTCATACAATTTTAAACCCAATAAAGAACTATTATTATTATTATACATTTCCTTTTGCATTTCCTACTGCGTACATTCTTATTTTTCAAACATCTTCCAACCACCTCAGACCATGATGTTTTAGGTCTGCCTCTATCTCTCCTTCCATCCACTCTACTATGAAATACCTGTTTTACTATTCTTTCATCACCCGTTCTCTCAACATGACCAAACCTCTGTAACACACTGCTCTCATACTTCTCAGTCATAGTTTCTTTCACTCCACATTTCTCCATCACCCAAGTATTCCTTACCCTATCTAATCTTTTGGATAATTAACGATATACTCCAATTTTATATAGGGTAGTATATACTTATTGTTATACAATTGATGCAGGAAGAAGTAACTGTTTTGAGTGCAACTTTAATCGATTTTAATCATGTGCACTTCTGTTTTTATGTACCACTCATTCAAACCATGTTGGGATGTGAGCAAAATTGCTATAAGTCGGCCTCAAAACAGTTGCTGCTTTATTAGTCAATACTTAAAAAAAAAAAAAAAACATTTAGATAAATACATGAAAAAAAAAACATCGCGGTTAATGATACTAATACAGTAGGATAGAAATACAATGAGAGAAATTAGAGCACTATGTATTGTAAGTTAATGCATCCCTATCCCACTAACTCTCAAAATTAGAGAATTTTACTTTGCATTAACTTTCAATACACGGTGCTCTAATTTCTCTCGTTCTATATTTCTATTCTAGTGTTTTAGTATAATTTATATAAATAGCATTTTTGAGTAATCCATGCAATATATCATACTAGATTTACAATAAATGTGCATTTTTTTGCTCATTTTTTATAGTATGAATTAACAGTTTGTTTCTCCCCTCCCTCTCAGGAATGCCACCAACAATTGAAACAACCTTGGCATCTGCATGGGCAGAAATGAAACCAACACCAGTAGGAATACTGGATCAACTGGTAAGACTTTCCATAAAATTAATATGTTGCAGAGTTACACAATTCTTAATCGTTTTACAGGATACAGTGAATGTACCAAGTATTCGCTTGACAGCCAGCATTTACCTTCCTCAACAAGGCCGTCTGGTGTGTGGTAGAGAAGATGGCTCCATCGTCATTGTCCCAGCCTCACAAACTGTCATGCTGCAACTGCTGCATGGAAAACATCAACAATATGATGGTGAGTATTGAATGACTTCCAACACAAATTTTATATTTTTAAATATTATATAGAACTACAGTCAACAGGGGTGAAATTGAAAGTACGGGGTGAAATTGAAACTCCAATCATGTGCAAGCTTTCACTTATTTCCCTATCTTGCTAGACACAGAGCACTTTGAAAGCGAGTCTGTGATTGGCTTTCAATTTCACCCCACACTTTCAATTTTACCCCGGTTGAAATTTAACCGTCAAAATGAACGTACTACACTTTACAAATTTTGTTCAAAACGACCGATCTACACTTTACAAATTCCAAGTTCACCCATATAGTTCTCCTGTTAAAATGCGTAGAAGCGCCAAACTTAGATTGTTCATTTTGAGTCAAATTTGTTAAGTTTTCGGCGGGTAAACATTGATATAATATATATATATATATATATATATATATATAAGGTGATTCTACCATAAAAAATTGTCTCTTGCTTTCCACAATACTCGAATTTATTTGAATGAAAAACAATGTATTATTTTTCTTTCAGACTGGCCCCCACATCAAGTTCTCCTAGGCCATGCAGGTCGTGTCAACTGTTTATTGTATCCTCATCATGTACATCCTCGTTATGAAATTTCTCACCTTGTATCTGGAGGTGTTGATTTTGCAGTTTGTCTTTGGGATCTTTACACTGGATCTCTTCTTCATCGATTCTGTGTCCATGCAGGTGAAATTACACAGCTAATGGTGCCACCTAATAACTGCAGTGTAAGTTGAATCTTGCAGAATATCTTTTATACATAATCGTATAAGTTCTGTGTTTCTCTTATAGCCAAGAGTACAGAAATGCGTATGCAGTGTAGCAAGTGACCACTCAGTAGCTCTGTTAGGCTTGACAGAGAGAAAGTGTGTTGTTTTGGCATCACGACATCTGTTTCCTGTTGTCACTGTCAAATGGAGACCTCTTGATGACTTTATGGTAGTCGGATGCTCAGATGGTACTGTCTATATTTGGCAAATGGAAACAGGTAAATATAAAATTTAAATTTAAATAATATAGTATCTGTATGAGTTATGTATTAATTATATTTGAGTTATTCATTATGTATTTTAGGTCACTTGGACAGAGTGCTCCATGGTATTTGTGGTGAAGAGGTGTTGTATGCATGTGACGAACATGTTGCTGCCTCCAGCTCTGCCTCTGCAGGTGGAGACATGGGTCTTGCTAATCCAGCCATACATTTCTTTCGAGGCCTGCGTCATAGGAACCTGTCTGCAATCAGGCACGCCACTCAGCGTGGCTTGCATCAACTGCAGCAGCTTAGTCATCATTCCAACCATGATGGGGGTGATCAACAAAAAAGTCGAGCTCACCCTCTTGTCATTCAAGGCCTCCGCACTAACCCTAAAGATGCTGAATCACATGTTCTCTTCTTTGACATTGAAGCACTTATAGGTATACTTGCTTTTCACTTTACTATGCTTTCACATCTCAGTTATTTAGATCAATTGAGTTTTTTTCCCCTTTAACTATTAATCAGTAAAGTTGGTTTTTATGCTTTACAAAAAGGTTTAATTCTAGTTTAATATTTAACAAACCTTCAAATTGAATCTTACTGCCTGCTGCTTAAACAATGAAGAAGAAAAATCTATAAAATACTTATAAATATAATTAAAAGTTAGTGGAGTCATTGAGGTAATAATTTGGTCTTTCATTTGCTTACTGTGCCCTGGTTATTAAACAATATATCAATTGCTTGGTATTTGGGAAGGCGCCAACATTTTCTTTTCTTGTAATGTTGTTTAGTGCAAATGCTGTCTGAGGAGTACAGTGCCATGTCTCCTGGTACTTTGGAAGCCCAAGGTCTCATTAACAATGCAGAATATGAGAAGGTGGCGGCATTAACACAGTCAGCCTCGCCTGATGCTCATAAGAAAATTGCAGGTAATTTAATCTGTGCATTAATAACGTCTACAATTGATATGGGCCATATATATATATATATATATATATATATATATATATATATATATATATATCAGGGGCGGCCCTAGCATGTTTTTGAATTTCAAATTAAAATTGTAGCAAAAGTTATCAGCCGATTTTTATGATATTTTAGGATATGATAGTCAGAAAGTCAAATTTATCGCTAATATATTTTTTTTGTAGAAATTTGGAAATAAAAGGCCCTTAAAGGACCCTTAAACTGAAAAAATGGGTCCATTTTTTACTTTGCACTCCAAAATTGCAACTCGGAAATAAAATTTCTCAACAAAACTTTGTTTGGGTATTGGTGAGATATGGTGGACGCTAATTACAGACACGGCGTTGCTTTTTTCTTATTTTGGTCCCATTGGGACCCAATCAAAATTGACCAAAATTAAAATTTAGCAAAAAAATTAAAATTGGAATAGAAATTTGAAATTTTCCAGTTTAATATTTTTTGAGTCTGCAATTTCAAAAATCATATTTTCAAAATCCTAGAAGGGCCCAAAAGGGCCCTTTGGGGCCCTAACTTTGTTGCAAATAAAGATATTGCAAAAAAATTTGCACCATTGAATTTCTAATGCTCAAGAACATAGGAATCGACTATTTACTTGCCTTCGTAGCTTTAAACCGAATTAATGGTTTTTAGGGCCCAGTTACTAAGGCATGCACTAAGGCATGCACTAGCAAAGGGGGCTGCTTAGGAGAAATTAAAAATTATTCTTTAGCAAGCCTTAAAAATTTAGTAGACAAAAATGAATGCATAATAGAAGAAAAATATTTTTTCTTCATTGAAGGACTAATTAACTGTTAGAAAGTATTTTTTTTAATGCAAATGAATTAGGAAAGAAAAAAAACAGCAAAAATACTATGTAAGTTTATAATCATAGAGCTATAAAAAGTTAGATTTTTTTAGCCCGGTTTTACTTTAAGCCCGGGTTTAGCTTAAAAATCAAGCTTACATCCTAAAAATGAGCTAAAACTTGGTAACCTTAATATTTGAGCCGATGTATAAAAACAAGCTCTCAAGCCTATGACAAAACAAGCCCGCTTTTCATTGTAAATACAAAAGTTTGTTTAAGTCAGAAATCGTAAATTAATTAATTAAAAAAAAAAAAAAAAAAAACTTTGAAATACTATATAGAAATTTATATTTATTTTTTCTCGAGTCATTCACGGGTTCAACTAGAGCTGGCTCGTTGTTGAGCTAAAAGCTCAAAACCCTGGTTCTACCTCTTTTTTTCTTTTATTTGAAGGGTACCCAAAGATTTTGGCCCGGGCGGTCTCTAACTGGTTTAAATTGCAATTAAATTTCATGTATAAAAAATCCTTTTTTAGCAATTTTTCATAAAAAGCATTTATATTTTTCTACAGTAAATTACTTTAAATAATATTTAAAGTTTAAATATATAAATAAAGTATATAATTTGTAAAAAAAAAAAAATAATAATAATAATAATAATAATTCATTAATATGGTTTGATTATATTTTTAATAATAATAAATAAATGGGTTTTATTCGTTAAATTTTGGAAATAACATCAGCAGTGTAATAAAATTAACACATAATATTATATTCTAAAAGTAAAAGTCTATGGCAGGAGTATGGAGTATTTATTGTTTCAAGAAACTATTTCAGATTATAGCGTTTTTTTTTTTTTTTTTTTTTTTTTTTTTTTTTTTTTTTTTTTTTTTTTTTTGTGGCCCGGACTGACCGTGGCCCGTGGTGCGATCGCACCATCGCACCACGGTCAAGTTGGCCCTGTATATATATATATATATATATATATATATATATAAACAACACACAAACTTATAAAACATTTTCTGCGTAACTCATGCAATAATTATTCAATAAAATATACTATTTTTCCTATTTCTCTCTCTCTCTCTCTCTCTCTCTCTCTCTCTCTCTCTCTCTCTCTCTCTCTCTCTCTCTCTCTCTCTCTCTCTCTCTCTCTCTCTCTCTCTCTCTTTAATTATATATCACACATTGTATTTCATATTTTTATTTCTTTGTAGATTTCTTTGGTCGAGTAAAAGATAAAGCAGGTGACATGGAAAGAATTTTGAAAGAAAAAGATAGACATGGTAAGTTTTGAGTACGATGTATTTATATGTATCATACTTAAGATTTGTGTGTTATTATATTATAGGTATATTGGCCAAGGTGAAAGAAGGAGCTGAAAATGTCCATACTCGACTTCAAGCTAAGGCCGAAAGTGTAGGATTCAAGCCAATCAACCCAGATGGACGTGAAAGAAAAGGTAGGTGCACTGATTATTTATGCCATTTCTTAAGCGGAATGTTTATGTCATTAGAGCAGATAAAGGAACAACAAGATAGAAAATTACTTTTTTTTTTTCAATTATTTGGTATGTTTTTTCCTTAACAAATAAGGTAACACTAATTTTATTCATGTTTTTCAACTTGTCTTCATATTTACTTTTACTTGAACTCTACAGAAAAAAAAAAAAAAAAAATTAGCAATTTTTGCATACCAAAAGTTGACATTACTATTAGTAGTAAACTTCCAAGTATTCAGAAATTATTCTGGCTAATTTTAAATGATAAGTATTAGTCTGAATAAAAAAAACAAACAAATATAAAATAAGGGTTTAGCTTTCGTGTTACACCGTGTTATATAAGCAGTAAACTGACATTGAAAAGGAATTCGGCTCGACCGGGACGAATTCCGCATTCCTTTTCAATGTCAGTTTACTGCTTATATAACACGGTGTAACACGAAAGCTAAACCCTTTCATTAAAACTACCCGTGTAAAATAGGCGTTAAATTACAAACTCTCACAAATATAAAATACTTAGTGAATTACTTGTAACAAATAGAGGTAGGATTGAGAAGTAAAAAAGGTAATATTTTGTAGACAGATGGTTTATTGAAGGTAGTAAAAAGATGCTATACAAACAGAGGATCTCTTGCATAACCAATAAGGCAAGCACAGATCGTTCCGAAGAAATTCATCCATTCAAAATGTTCTCTCACGCCCAATATTCGATTTAATTACAATGTGACAAATGGCATCAGTCGGTTGCCCATTTAATCGACGCGGTAGGAGACAGCGTGTCCGGGGTTGTTGACAATGGTGGTGAGGGTAGCAGCGCGGACAGCGGGAGCAGCGGCAACAGCTACTGGGGCGGCAGCGTAGGTGGAGAAAGCTGGGGCAGCGAAGTGAGCGGCGTAGCTAGTGACAGCTGGGGCGGCGTAGGCATGAGCATAGGGGTAGGCAGCATAGGGGTAGCCAGCGGCGATGGGAGCGTTGTAGGCGAGAACACCGCGCTTGGAGCGGGACTTGACAGCAGCGACCTCAGCGAAGTGAGCGTTGCGGGCCTCAACGACCTCAGGGGTGTCTTGAACGGGAGCGGGTCCAACGGGGAGAGCGACCTCTGGGGCGAGGGGCACAGCTGGGGCAACGGGGAGAGCGTTGGAAGCTACGCGGAATCCAGCTCCGTCAGCGATGTAGTCGGTCTTGACAACCTTGCCGTTGGGGTCAACGTAAGAGTAAGATCCAGCGACATTGCCGAAGGCATCGCGCACGGCGTTGTGGACCTGTCCGGGGTGGGCATATCCGTAGCTGGCTTGTCCCAGCTCATCTTGAGCGTGGTATTGGGTCTTGGTGACGGCGGGTACGGCAGCGTGCACAACTGGGGTAGAGTAGGCAACTGGGGCAGCGGCGTAGGTGGTAGCAATAGGGGCTGCTGCGGTATAACCGTAACCATGGGCCAATCCAGAGTATCCCAGTCCAGAGTATCCCAGGTTAGAGTATCCCAGGTTAGAGTATCCTAGGTTAGAGTATCCCAGGTTGTTATAGAAGGGATAAGCGGCGTTGTAAGCCAGAGGAGAGACTGCAGCTGGGGCAATCACACCGGGCTTGGCGAGGGCCACTGCGGCCAGGGCAGAGAGAACAAACTGTAACAAAAAAAATTATTTATTAGTTAAAATATTTGAAGTGCATAATAACATTATTAGAATTATTATTATTTTTTTAATTATTATTATTATTATTTTGAAAATACTGTAATTTGAATTGTATTTAATTGAATATAAAACGTTAGTGACATTTGATATCCATGAAAGATATATGCATTTTATATATATTTATATATATATTATTATTATTATTGATAATATGGATGCGTTATTGTTGTTATCACTTGAGCCACTTACCAGAACCTTCATGATGCTAGTAGTTGCTGCTAAGCGACTGATGCTGATGATTTAACCGGCGCCTTAGCCTTATATACTAACCTGCCATACTTGGTGGGAGAAGTGGCTGCCGCCCTGACACCACACCCAGATTGAAACATACGAAGGTCGCGATCCAACGTTTTGCCTGCTTTTTGCTCCGTCTCCTATTAGATCGACAACTTATAAATTAACCTTTTCTTTTTTCTTTTCTTTTTTTTTCGTAAGAAGAATTTTGCATGTTTTCAATACGGAAATTTAAGTTTATATAGTTTTTAATTTTTAATTTTCGAATTTACCACATTTATTGTATCTTTATAAAGAACCATTTGATGTGGTGGTTAATTGATGAATTATTGTTACAGTTTATAGCATAGTAATTAATATAATAATAAAAAAAAAAAAAGTAAGTGAACGATTTTAAGCGGCTTTGATATCTCAATTAATGATATACTAAAATAAGTTAGCATTATAATTTTTTATTAAACAAAATATTGTTGTTAAAAATGCAAATTTGATTTTTTTTTTTTTTTTTTTTTTTTTTTGCATTAATCAATTACGCTTCTACTGTGTAATGTATACAAAACGCCGGATTTCCTTAGTGTACCATCACGAAATTGTTATTTTTATTGTAAGATAATTTGTGATAATTCAATTATTTCAATAATAATTTAATATTCGCCGTTCGTGATGCATATTATACATTAATGATTCTTTATATATTTACATAATTATAATTATCAAATTTAACGTTGCTTTTATTATTTTTAATTTTGCATGCAAGGCAATAAGTAAATTTATAAATAAGTTTCAGCCGTAGGAGACAAAGTACGATATCAATGCCAAGTGAAATGAATAATTGCTTTTGCAAGTGATTTAATACGTATATAATATATAACATTTATATACTTTTGTGCAGTATGTACTTATGTAAATACAGTATTGGCCTGTGCAAGGTAATTTTACAACTATTTTTATGTGTCTGTATTTAAAAAAAAAAAAAAAAAAAAAAATCATAATTATTTTAAAGCCATAGACCACATAAAACAACATGTACTTTTTAATAAATAAACACGAAATGGGATCTTCAAAACTGATGACAAATTTTACCAGAATGTTAATGCAGCCCCACGAGAGAGCGTGAAAATACTGTAAAGTATGCAATTTGCGTGAAAATTCATGTTTATGACGTCAGAAACATGCAAAAATTAGTATGAAAATGTTGTGCGGGTTGCATAAATCGAATTTTCTGATCACTGCTACGGGGCTACTGTTGGGTTTTGAGACAAACTAAAGTTATTTGTGTAAATCCCATCAAGTGTTTTGTTATATAAATGCTTATGTTTTTCTCCGGTCTATTCCTTTAATGCCCAAGATGCATTTTGTATGTATGTAACGTTATTGATGTCTATATAAAGTATATATTATATACATATACATATAATAAATGTTTGGAAAGTGCAACTAATAGTATTATTTTTCACAAACCTCTGTGAGAGGTGAGAGCATTTTAAAGAGTTCAGTACATCGGAAAAATTCTAGTATGCTGATAAGAGTGATAAGGAATATTAAAGTTAATGAATTATTTTCTAAATTTCTACTGCAGCATTTTTTATAATCGCTTATGTTATAGCAGCTCGATAATAATAAATATATATCAAATAATTGACTTAAGTCAATCGTATATTATACAACATAATTTTACTTCTTCTTCTTCTTCTTCTTCTTCTTTTTTTTTTTTTTTTTTCTTCTCCCTTTTTACAACCAGTGTAATTGAAAAGTTTTAAAGATTTTATACATCATTTTATAATTGTAAGTTAAATTTTAAACGTGGCTCACGTTGAATCAAAATTATTATTAACTGTAGCAGTCAGTTGCCAATTTTCAATTTCATATCTTACGAAAATAGATTAATTTTTAGCTTGACGATATTAGCCTAAATTATTTACAGAAAAATTTAGACAATTTCAAAACGACAGACATGAAGGTCTGCAATTTGTTTTTCTTCTTCTTTCTACGTCTTGATCGCACAAAAACCGTCCAAAAGTGGGTTAGAAATCTTAAGAAGTATAATTACCAAAAGATAAATTTCAAAGGTTTTGGAATTTTAAAATAATTAATGACATTTTTTTTTACGGTACGAAATACAGTAATTTTTGTTACATCTTTTAAATTCAAAATATTGATAAAATAAAGAAATATTAACCCAAAATCAATATTTTACCACCCGTTTTGCAGCCATTCAAGCCAATCATGCAACCAACAAAACCTTGAATCTAGAATATAAATGGATAAATTTAATGGTGCTGTTTTCCTCGTTTTTGGAATTTTAATATATTTTTATTAAAGTAATTTTTTACAGCTAATTAAATACTTTGAGAGTTTATGTAATTTGAGCAAAATTTGAATGGAAGGCTATACATAAATAATAAACAATTTAATTATTTTGTTTCCTGATTTTTATTATTATTTTTTTTATAGATTCGCACATCGTACAAGTGTGACGTAAACAGATGAAAAAGTTTCGTATAATTACGTACGTGTATAGTATAATAAACAAATTGTTATTATTTTATTAATGTACGCACAGCATGGATAAAATCCATCATAATTTAAAAACATAAAATTAGTTTTCAAACTTCCTTTCTTGCAAGGTTATTTTAGTGTAATTTGTATTTTGCATGATCAGGTAGTTGAGAGATCATATTTTTTATTCTAAATAAAGCAAGGTTGGAATTTGCAATATGCCCTTTTTTATTGCCAAAATTAACAACTTATATGGCTCATAAAGTAACACGTTATTTATAAGTGTTTTTGTCGTAATAAATTTAATGTGCTATTAATTATAAGATAACCAGTGTCTGATATTAAATATTACTATTTAATTTTCATTAGTGGAAAAGAAATTTAATATAAACGATCCCTCAAATATACGATATAATTTAATTTACAACACACTACTTGCTTCTTAACCTTCCAAGAAATTGTAATGAAAATAAAATGTAGATAACATATTTAAAAAAAAATGTAAGAACAATACTTTTAAATTTGACGAATCTTTAGCGTTTAAAAATAATACAAAAATTATAGTAACACTAATAAACAAAATTTATCAGTTATAAATGGACAATTGCACTTATCTTTTTAATATAATATATTAGTGAATGTGTGACATTTCCAAATGCAGATGCATTTTGTTTACACATAATTTTTGTCCCTTTACGATTAGGGAAAACAATTAATACCATTAAAAAAAATCCTCGATTTTTCAGATTTGCATAAAATAAGATTATTTGCAAAAGTTGTGCTTTTCAAAAAAGAAAAAAAAAATCGAAATAACTTGAAATTCAGGAAAACAAAAGTTTTGAGACTCAATAATACAGTAAAAATTTCAATATCGAGAAACAAAAATCCTAACACGAGATATAGCTGCTTTATTCCTCTATGATACCATAAGAAAGCATGTTAAAACAGATACATGAGATATAATACAGTATATAAACTTGTATACGTATTACATTTTCGGAAAGAGTTCAATTTGTCATTAACTTATTGAAATTGTTTCCACCTTTTTAAAGCAATGTATTCGTTTTTTTTTTTTTTTTTTTTTTTTTTTTTTTTTTTTTTTTTTTTTTTTTTAATACGACGAAAGATGATAAAAATCGCCTGCCAATTTTGATTGGTAGTTCTAGTTCTACCATAAGTCAATAGGACGCAAATAGCCATTTTTAAATTGTCTATATAAAAATCAACTTATTTAAAAAAAGTTAAGTTCCATCAGAATATACTTATTTTTAAACTTATATATTATATGGCAGCAGTAATGCAGAAACACAAAGTTGTCTGCTACCACTTTGTCAATAGTATCCAGTATATATATATATATATATATATATATATATATATATATATATATACAAAGAAATTTTGACATCCCCCAAGGATAGCTAGATAGATAATCTATGTGCGAAGACTTATCTATGGATTTAACATGGATAAAATCTATCCATAGAGAAAATGTCGGAGTTGAATTCCCTATGGATATATTTTAAAAATGAATATATTCACTTCTTTTTTCATGGATTCTATTGTAAGATAAATAGAACATTTCAAAAAGCAAAATAATAATAATAATAATAAAGTAAATAATAATAAAAATAATTCACCTTGAATCAAGTAGGATTCCGGTGTTGGTGTTACACAAGAAGAAAGAAAAGAACTCATAAAAATAAAATTAAGGGGCATCATATTTATATTTACAAATAATATTATTTGCAAAAAACTTTTAATGTGACTATATTGCTCCATTCTATGTAGCCAACGTACTGTTCCAGCAGGTCTATTAACATTAACTTGATCTGCCATGGTTTCAAAATAGATAAAAAGCTGTGTTTCGTATTTTATGACATTATTAATTTATTTTTAATTACTCATCTTGTCAGAATTAAGATAATTTAAATGCGGTTGCCTTAAAATTCAATATTGCAAATTATTTAACAAATAGAAAATTAATTATCAGAATTGGCTAAGATAAAAAACAACTAATATACTGTTGATAATAATATATATATAATGCTCATTTTATATTATAATATAATTAGTATCTACTATGTTGCTAATTGTTTTTTGATAAAACTTTTTTTTTTTAAGAAACTTTAATTTTTGAATTAAATACTTTTTTTTCTAAGAATTTAGCTTTTTCTCAATTTCGTAAAAATAATAATATATTTTATAGACTATTTATTGAAAGTATTGAATTAAAGGGTTTAAAAATGATACGTCAGATATAGAAGGTGAAGTGCAGCAGTTTTATTTTGAAGGTAGGAAAGATGCTATACAAACAGAGGATCTCTTGCATTGCCCATAGGGCAAGCACAGACCACTCCGAAGAAATTCATCAGATGAAAAAAAATGTTCTCTCACATCCAGAACTGAAATACATAATTACACGGCGAGGATGGCGATGGCATCAGTCGGTTGCCCATTTAATCGACGCGGTAGGAGACAGCGTGTCCGGGGTTGTTGACAATGGTGGTGAGGGTAGCAGCGCGGACAGCGGGAGCAGCGGCAACAGCTACTGGGGCGGCAGCGTAGGTGGAGAAAGCTGGGGCAGCGAAGTGAGCGGCGTAGCTAGTGACAGCTGGGGCGGCGTAGGCATGAGCATAGGGGTAGGCAGCATAGGGGTAGCCAGCGGCGATGGGAGCGTTGTAGGCGAGAACACCGCGCTTGGAGCGGGACTTGACAGCAGCGACCTCAGCGAAGTGAGCGTTGCGGGCCTCAACGACCTCAGGGGTGTCTTGAACGGGAGCGGGTCCAACGGGGAGAGCGACCTCTGGGGCGAGGGGCACAGCTGGGGCAACGGGGAGAGCGTTGGAAGCTACGCGGAATCCAGCTCCGTCAGCGATGTAGTCGGTCTTGACAACCTTGCCGTTGGGGTCAACGTAAGAGTAAGATCCAGCGACATTGCCGAAGGCATCGCGCACGGCGTTGTGGACCTGTCCGGGGTGGGCATATCCGTAGCTGGCTTGTCCCAGCTCATCTTGAGCGTGGTATTGGGTCTTGGTGACGGCGGGTACGGCAGCGTGCACAACTGGGGTAGAGTAGGCAACTGGGGCAGCGGCGTAGGTGGTAGCAATAGGGGCTGCTGCGGTATAACCGTAACCATGGGCCAATCCAGAGTATCCCAGTCCAGAGTATCCCAGGTTAGAGTATCCCAGGTTAGAGTATCCTAGGTTAGAGTATCCCAGGTTGTTATAGAAGGGATAAGCGGCGTTGTAAGCCAGAGGAGAGACTGCAGCTGGGGCAATCACACCGGGCTTGGCGAGGGCCACTGCGGCCAGGGCGGAGAGAACAAACTGTAACAAGAAATGGAACTGTTAGATTCAAAACTAAACTCTTTGATGATCTTTTTTTTTTAATTATTATTATTTATATACATATGTTTCCCCACATATTATTTAATTAGTGATTTTTTAAGCTGTGACTATCAAAAACTGAATAATTATTTTGCTTCTAATCGTAATCAATTTGTGACTCAGATATTAAAAATTTGAACTGGTAAATATCTTAATTCCACCCCTAAATATTTTTAATGCTTTTTTTTTTTTTTTTTTTTTTTTTCATTGTAAAATTTTGTGTTTAGTCAACTTACCAGAACCTTCATATTGAATAGCTGCGAGTTGCTGCAAAGCGACTGATGCTGATGTTTTGTTGGGGTTCCTGAGCTTTTATACTCATGTCTCCTCCCGGAGATCTCCAGCAAGTTACACACATCAGGGTGGGAGAAAAGACGCTTGTGATCTCCCCCCGCCAGGTTACCACACCCATTTATGAAGGCCATACTCTAGCAAATTCACTATGCCTTCTTGTTGTTACGGTTGTGGAGGAGGATTTTTATTTTTTTTTTCTTCCTTACATTGGTCAAGGCGCGGCAGGTTGCTTGATGCCATAAGGTTTTGCTCTTGCAGCGATACCCGCGTGTTGCGCACAGCTCTGTATAGTAGTTTGGGTGGGGTCGCGCCCACCTCCACCTTGAGAAAAAAAAAGTGTCCGCGCCAACTCGCCGGATCCCCTAAGCAGCAACGGACGACTAAAACTATAGTAGTTAACCTTCCTCCGGGGCATAGTCGTATTGGTTGCCGGGCAGCGGTAGTCCAGTTTCCTCGTATTATTATTATTTTCTCACATTATTTTAGCACAAAATTTACTAATTTCTTTGTTACCACCTTAGTAACAGGCTGATGATTTAATATATAACATAAATATATTAACGCCCACTATTTAAGTATATTAAGACGTAATTTTCATTTTATGACTATATTTTATATTGGATTGATTGATATAATTAATAATATATTAACTAAAGTGCTGGGGACAAGTCTCAAACTTAGCATTTAAATGGACCCTATTTATTCATAATAAGAATAACGTAACGGATGGATAACGCAATACAAAGAGTTCAAGGCATGCATTTTTTACTTACATTCGTTTTACTTTGGTGCTTTCAAATGGACCAACATTCAAACTGTCGCTCACTGCGATTCATAATTGATTGATTTATTTCATAACGAGAATATTTTCATATTCAATTGCTACGAAGTACGAATATTAGAAGATGGTGCAAAGTGTCAACAATTTTTAAATTGACTGTTGGTGCCTTTTATTATTAAAGGCATAGAAAACATGAAAACATTTGCATTTAAATCACAAAACACTTGATGGGACTTACATAAATAACTTTAGTTTGTCTCAAAACCCAACAGTACCCCGTAGCAGTGATCAGAAAATTTAGATTTATGCAACCCGCACAACATTTTCATACTAGTTTTTGCCTGTTAATGACGTCATAAACAGGAATATTCACGCAAATTGCATACTTTACATATTTTTCAAGCTCTTTTGTGGGGCTACATTAACATTCTGGTAAAAAATATCATCAGTTTTGTAGATCCCATTTTGTGTTTAGTGTTGTTTCAATGTTTTCTATGCCTTTAATTGCAATTTATATACTTTATCCAATTAAACAAAATATATACTTTGATACAGAGACAGAGTACTCAAAAAAATAAAAGTAAAATAGTGACAATATGATGACATTTATGGAAATGAAATATAACAATTTAAAAATAAGAATTTATTTCACATATTTGTACTTTGTTTTAGTATGTAAATTTCTTAAGTTGAAATCTGACTTCGTAATATGATAAAGAAAAAATATGTTCTAAATAACTATAAGGCAATCAGTTAGCATGTTTCTTGATTGCATTTTAATTAAATTACACACATTATATCACAAGTTAATCTAATTCACGATGGTTGTAAGGACAGAAGATTTGCATATTATCTTGAGTGTTTGTCTCCTGCTGGGTATATTTACAAGGGAAATGTCACATCATGTTTCAACCCACGACAAAACCAGATTTAAAACAAAATGTTTCGTTACCGAGTATGATTATAAATATACATACTTATGTTGCGTTAAAAATTAGCCTCGTAGTATAAAAATTAATTTAAATTATATTCATATAGTATATTTATTATGCATTAATTTTTAATCTCCACCGCTTAATAATTTTGTATTCACTCGTATAAAATCGAGATATTTTTGCGGTGGAGAAATATTATGAGTTAAAAAAATAGAAAAGCGAGAAGAAAAGTTATGTAATTCATTTCGATGTCACCTTCTTGAAATGTTAATAATATTTTGACATGCAGTGTTTACTTTGTAGATATAATATATTATGTGAAGAAATTACATTTCATTGAATGCAAATTTATTCACTACTGCACGTGTTTGAGTGAGGTATGATAATATAATACACATGTTTTCGCGGTGAAGCAGGTTTCACGTATGTATATACAACAACAGCCGTATTCTCGCTGTTTATTTTTCTTGTACATACATATAGCATTTCTTCATATTACGGAATAAAGATTTTGAATTTTGAACAAATAAATCAATATACAAAACAATACAAATAAAAATAAACCAATTTGCAATGGAAGAAACTAAAATAATATGAGATTTAAAAATGCATTTAAAATATGAATCTTATGTGTAAATTAAATAATATAATTTGCTTTTGTGTCATCTGCTTTTGATAAAAAATGGTATTATTTATTATTTTATGTGGCTTATATAAGATGATGTGTTGTGTAAAGCACATTGAACGGTGTACATACATTTTCACGGATTTCATATTGATATTTTATCCTCTCGCATATTATATATAATATGTATATATAATAACTTGCAATCTTCTCTATAAATTTCTTGAAAAGCCAAATATAGGAATGATAGCAAGGTTATATATTATTATACTTCATAAAAGGTAATACACTTTCATCTATACTACTGTC
Organism: Ecdyonurus torrentis; assembly: GCA_949318235.1. NCBI lineage: Eukaryota > Metazoa > Arthropoda > Insecta > Ephemeroptera > Heptageniidae > Ecdyonurus > Ecdyonurus torrentis. The sequence goes on from OX439130.1 coordinate 30,831,667, forward strand.
ATATATCAATTTAAAACTATATACGTATGTATACGTAAATGATAGAGATAGAGAGGAGTTAATAAATTGGATGTGCTCTACTTCATGCTAATACACCAGATCTATATACTGTCATTTTAAGTTTATGTATATCTTGTAACGTCTGGATACCCACACTTAATGTGTTATGTATATTGGGTGGAGTGGACATTTTATTGTGTGTAGAAAAAATAATATTATTTCGAGTCTTCTATATACACTTGTGTAGTTATCTTACTTTTGCTGTGTACCATATGGGTTATATTATGTTGGTAATGAAATCCGCTTCTTATCCGGTCCGCCTACATTACAACAAATCATACTGGTTTTACTTCCAAGTCAATAACACTTATGCTTTTCGTCTTAAGGAAAGAAGAAGAAAATAAGATAAAGAAATACTGTATCAAAAAAGTTTGATATTTTCGATTAATTCTGTTTCTGTTATTACTTTTTTTTTTTCTTCTTCTTTTTAATGAAAAAAGTATTTCAACTTTTTCAAGGTTTACTTGTATAAGTACGTACAGTACTTGAATAATGCACATAAATTTTATTTTATTACTTTTGTGTGTGTGTGTATTTATATATATTATATACGAATTCTTGAAATAATGTCACATTGAAAATAATAATGTGATAAATTATAAAAGATAATAAAGTGACTTGGGCGATATAATATACTTGATTTACAAGTTGCAAGTTTTTGCCTCTAAACAACTGATTCAAATGCAAAGCTTGAATCCATTACTGGAGATTTTTTTTTTTTTTTTTTTAATGTAATATTTCTTTCCGATGTCTGGCTTGAAAATAGCTTGCACTTGAAAAGATCTTATTGAGTGTTCATTTTCTCTCAAGTTTTAAATTTTATTGTCAATCAATTTGTTTGGGGAACATACATATTTTTAATGTTCTCTACGCTTTGTTATAATATATATTAAAATAACTCTTCTATAATAATACGCTTCTTTTGGTATTTGAATTTTGGAGAATTTTCATTAATTCGTGTTCTTCTTTTTAATACGAGCTATAGTATAGTCATGAAAGTCCTATTATTATACTATAAAGTCTTCCCACGGACTGTTTAATTTAATAAAGCGCGATACTTTCCATTAAAATTTTAACTTCTATATCCATAAATGTATACTACTATACATATTATGTAATGTCCATAAAGTCTATGCAATTTTTTTTTTTTTTTTTTAATCTTCTTTCTTTCTTTCTTTCTTTCTTTCTTTCTTTCTTTCTTTCTTTCTTTCTTTCTTTCTTTCTTTCTTTCTTTCTTTCTTTCTTTCTTTCTTTCTTTCTTTCTTTCTTTCTTTCTTTCTTTCTTTCTTTCTTTCTTTCTTTCTTTCTTTCTTTCTTTCTTTCTTTCTTTCTTTCTTTCTTTCTTTCTTTCTTTCTTTCTTTCTTTCTTTCTTTCTTTCTTTCTTTCTTTCTTTCTTTCTTTCTTTCTTTCTTTCTTTCTTTCTTTCTTTCTTTCTTTCTTTCTTTCTTTCTTTCTTTCTTTCTTTCTTTCTTTCTTTCTTTCTTTCTTTCTTTCTTTCTTTCTTTCTTTCTTTCTTTCTTTCTTTCTTTCTTTCTTTCTTTCTTTCTTTCTTTCTTTCTTTCTTTCTTTCTTTCTTTCTTTCTTTCTTTCTTTCTTTCTTTCTTTCTTTCTTTCTTTCTTTCTTTCTTTCTATTCTGTTTTCCTGCACGTTATTCCATCATCTCTATTATTATAATAAATACTATAAAAGATATCCATTTTTGTGTGTATAGTTATATATTCTAGAAGAAAAAAAAAATCCAAATTATACAATTATTTGTATTAAACCATAATAGCCAATTAACCATATTCTAAATCATATAGTTGACTTCAATAAGACTTCGCTATATAGACATTAGACCAAATTGATAATTTGACCTTCATATTGAATTAAAGTGTGGATGTATCCGTCTATCTTATATGAAGCTAGTGAACTCGTTTCACGCGGAAGCTGCGTGACTCACAAAAGCAGAGTAAAATATGCAACTTGCAGAACAAGCGTCCTTGCTCCTCCTATCCGGTCTGCACGAGAGACTTTCACACTCGGATCAAATCTACGTCATAGATATATTTATAGACTTCAAAGTTAGTATCTTAAGATATTAAGACAAAAAGAAAAAAAAACTTTTAAAATAATCATTTATCATACGACATTTCATAAATAGTGTTCATACAAATAAAACGTGATATAAAGTATTTAATAACGTATCTTATTTCTTATTGGTTGTATAATTAATTGGATTTTTTTTTTATTATTATTAATATAGAGCTAGTAGAAAAGTCAAAACCTTTCTTTAATTTGTGAGGTTTATATTATTTGTTTTTTTAAATATACATTTTATAATTTTTTCCCAACTGATGGAGAGTTAATAACTGAAAGCGAGAGAAAACATTTTGAAGAAATTGGAATAATGAAGATATAAAATAATTTGCTACGTATGTAGTAAATAAAAACAAATTACTTTTCCTATATGTGTGGTTAGAAAGAAGTTAACAATTCGTATAATGCGTTGTATCAAACTCAAGTAGCAAAAAAAAAAAAAAAAAAAAAACGTCTTTTTGTTTGAAATTTTAAAAAGGAGAGGAGATTCTCAAGGTTTTTTCTTTCGTCAACGTTTTTATTTAAAAATAATATAATAAAATTTAAAAAAAAATCTAATCATACTTTTATATCAAAAAAGAATGTAAATCATTAATTTCAATTTAATTTAATATATACAGTAGATAAGTTAGACCCAGTATATTTATGATTTCAATATTATATTATAGCCATTTTGTAAAGTATATTACAATAAATTATTATATAATATATCGCAGTTGTATTATACTTATTTGTTATTATAATACAGTACTAGGGCATCTAATACAAGTAAATAAAAAGGGTGGAGTTCTCTTCTCTGAAGTATAGCTAATACGTAATAGTTATAAAATATTATAAGTTCAACACTGAATATTATATTAAGCCTCAATTTAATGGCTTATTTACTGACAAGTCAGTATAAGAAATGCATTGATGCGATGCAACCATATGCAACATATATAATATGAACACATGTATCATGTAATGCACCGATTACGCTGTCGACCATGTAGAAAAATCATTCAATTGGAAAATATAATGACAAGTTTTCACTATACTCCGAAAGTGATGTTAAATTGCATAATTAATATATATTCATATTATTTCATAAAATGAAATACACAATTAAAAATAATTATAATTATTGATAATCGATAGACTTTATAATTATTTTTATTGATATTATAAATGCTAAACTATAACTATATATAAATTGTAGTTAATTGTGTTACTATAATTAATATATAAAACTTAATTATTTGTCGTTTAAAGTGTTGCCATATTAATTGTTGGAGAAGTTATAATATAATCTATAAAGAATTTGTTTTATGAGATGGTATTTGTATATTTCCTCTCTTTTGTTAAATCGTTACAAATTACAGTAAGGTAAAATATTTGCACATTTCATGTAACAAAGAGATTTTTTTATTGACTTTTATAAAATACCAGTTTTAATTTTAAACACACACCATGTAATTATACGTGTATATTGACATTTCAAATATCTGACGCAAGAACACAAGATATTTAACAAGATTAAAATATATTAATTTTACTTTTTAATTTTACATAATAAAAATGCAAGGCAGACAATTTTAACACCTGATATTAGTACTGAAAATATAATACCTAAGGTCATACATGTAGTATCATATTAAATTATGACCTCATTACACATTTTTTGACAATTAGTACACGTATGCAAATTGACAGCTGCATTCAAGTATTTTGGTGACCTCTATATGTGACTAAGACATTATGTTTCCATTTTTTTTTTTTTTTTTTTAAGTCGGCAATTATGTTAAATATAATGATCAAGATCAGTGGTTTTAAAACCTATTTCTTAAAAAACTTGAATGTTAACTGGCTTATAAAATAAACTTGAAATTACAAATCGCATTGATATGTTTATAAAACATTGATTAATAATTCTGTAACACTTTTTTTAAATCAAGTATAGACAGTCATGAAATTTTTAATTGATATTTACGATGTAATTTTAAATAAATCTAGCTAAAAATAAATATGGAAAACCTGAAATCGAACTCGTATAAGATATATGGCTTCTTTTATCTAAATGCTAAAGTAAATTTAATTTAATTTTTCTTATAAAAGCTATTTTTAATTAATATATGTTTAAGTAAGAAAAAATTATATCAATTGCGTAATTAAAATATGTATTGATATCTCTGTTGCAATACAATGTAATATTGTATGATTGCATCCATATATTGTATTAATTATTATTCTTTTTTTGCTACAGTCTATCAGTATGACAGAAGTATGTACTATGTACTATGTATACTGTATGTACAGCGTTAAGTTACCGCTCCTTTCACTCTCTTTAGTAGCAGCAAAAGTAGAAAGATTTTGCTCTTGAACTTGCGACAGATCTCGCGGCGCGGGAGAGCCTAGCGATCGAGTCAGATCAAGCAAGGCCGCTCGAAGGCTGCATACTTGCCTGCTTATACAGCTTACCTGCCCCACCTCATACATAGCCGTCTTTAATGTTGCACGTAATACCCGCGATACACCACGCACGTTACAGTTATTATCTCTCCCGCTAACTGCAACTTATTCAATGCATATATAAATATTATTATTATCTTGCATAATTGTATATCATAAATCGTCTATACTGCCAATTTCATAACAAATTATGATAAAATCTATATTGATGCTTCACTGTCTAAATTGAATTTCAATTGAAAACCATTGGAACTCACTTATTTTATTTTAAACAGAGAAATATAGAAAATGATAAAGAAATTTTAGATGTTTTGTGTTTTCCGGCTATTTTATCGCTACATGGCTACATCTCTTGTTTTATTATTATTATTATTATTTTGCTATTTAAAGTAGTCCTTGAAATATATATGTATATTTGAAGATGAAAAATAAAAAGGCATTTTTAAAATCGTGATAAAGCATTAAAATTTGTGTACCTTGAAATAGAAAAGTGTGAGAAATTATATAAAGTTTCTGTGCGATGCTATACGTCTATAGCATAAAATTAGAAGATGAGCGTAAAGGCGAAAAAGGTCACGGCCAATAGGAAATTCTTTTGGTTTGTTTACTTATCATATTTTAAAGCCACAAAATTAGGAGGAAAAAAAATCAATTCGCATATTTCTCTGCGGTTGAAATTCAATATTTTATAGTAAAAAAAAACCTGTCGTATATGTCATGTTGCCACCGAGGTGTGCCTTACATCATTCACTTCGGAAACTGTGATCTTTTCGTATATAACATATTGACAACTTGAAAACCTTGCAAGCTGTTCAAATGCAAATTATGTTAAGTTATATTGGACGGAAATTTTTAATTTCCATTAAAAAATCTTTTAATTATATAATATAATAATTAATATATTATATTAATAATATTAATATCAATTTAAATAATATTTTCATTGCAATTATGGCATTAATTAATAAATTACGAGATGTAAAACTTTTGGCTTTTTCAAATTTAGAATATATTTTTTTCTCCATAAAAAAATACCATAAATTTTCAAATTGAAGGCTTTTATAAATTTGTATTGTTAAAATCACAGTAAAAATCGAGCGCCTGTAAGTTATGCTGACTGCTCATCTCAAAAGCTCAAACAGTTGCATACAAAGCAGGGGCTTTTAAAAAAAATTGTTATAGTTTTTATATGATGATATAATTAATAATGATAATAATAATATATTAATAATATTAAAAAATAATTCAATATCGATATAATGTATTGTTTGAGAACACGAGTGTTTTTGCTTCAGGCTCGGACAGCGATGGACGCGGACGCCGCGGAGCTGCCCTTTCTTCTATGGAAACTAACCTGACGATGGAGGTGGCGCAGCTTTTACTGTCTCTGGTGCATGCCTGGGGATTGGACCCTGACCTGGACCGCGTGTGTGAGGGAAAACTTGGTCTGCTGAGACCCATGCTGCCAGTTTCATTTGGACTGCTCTCCAAAGGAGGTAAAATATTTTAGAAATAAAAGCTATTATTTTCAGCAATGATAAACTTTAATTTTAAGTCAATACATTGTATTTAAGGCCTGAAGTACTTACATTTTAAGCTGTATCATTTTTTTTTTTTTTTTTTTTTTTTTTTTATTATTTTTTTAAGTTTATTTTTAATTCATATTATTTTACTATCTTTTTTGAGAAGTTTAATTTTCAAACTCGTGTTTGATGTTTTTTAATATGAGTTTAATATTGCTTGTTACTACATCAACATAATATTGGACTTTTACAGACACTGTGACATAAAATTTTACTCTGTTCCCTATAATGACAAATACTTTGTACTTATATGGATAATTGGGTTAATTAAAGTCTCCGTGTCAATGCATGGTATTCTGTAAGATAATAAAGTAAATTTTTGTGTTACATATTGTTTATCTTGTTTTTAATTGTAGGCGCATTACTAATATTTAAAATGTATAAAATAAGATTCTGATTATTTATTTTCAGGTTATATGAGTCTTCTGCTACCAACATGGCAGCCTCCGTCTTTACCAAACGAAGCACCAAGCAGTTCATCAACCTTAGCTAAGGACTTGCCACCTGAGATGGTACGTCTCGATTTGTCTACTCGTTTCTTCACTTCACGAGCACACTGGGAACTTTCAACCTCAATGACCACAGCTCATTTGCTTGCGGTGATTGCGCTCTCCAATACTCTGATGTCCATGAATTGTGCTACCTTTGTGGCAGAACAAGAACGTAGACGTAGAATGCACCGACCAGGTATGCGTTCCTTCTCCACTGCTAGTCAAGATGAGGTGAATAATGAAGAAGATGCGTTTACTGCTCAACAAGCACAGATCAAACAGGTAAATAAATAGCATTAAAATTAAATATCAGTGCTATTGAGATTGAATGAGACTAATCGATATGCTTTATTCAGGGGTGGAGTCTTCTCTCTACACTCCATTGTATTCTACTGCCAGACAAGTTAGCAGCACAAGGTTCCAAAGCATTCAAGCGACCTTTGGTTGAGTTACTTGCTCGACGTTGGCAGGATCAATGTCTTGAAGTACGTTCTGCTGCACAAACACTGCTGTTAGCTGAGTTAAATCGTATGGGATCAAAGGGACGCAAAGCTCTTGTTGATAGTTGGGCTCCATTTTTGCCATTTAAGCCAGATAAAGTTGCAGCAGCTGGTCAGCAAAACCAGCAAGCTGCTCAACAACAGCAGCAAGCGCAACAAGCTATGGAGCAAACAGCTGAGGGACACTCAGCACAGCAAGAAGAGGGTGAAGATGAAGAAGAGGAGGGATTGGATGGTAGATTTCTCACTAATTGTTTTGTGGATTTTGTATGCCTCAATACATTGTTTGGTGATTGCATCATTTGCTTACCAGATGCATGCAAAAGAAATTGATATCACCCAATTACTCATAGTTGTTGTTTTTTTTTTTTTTTTTTTTTTTTACTGTTTATTTAAAAAACAACAACTTTATGTTCAGATCTTGCTCCTCGGAGACCATCCAGTTCTAGTGAAGCCAAACGAAAGGAAGCCACTGCTGTGGTTCTGCTTGGTGTGATTGGTGCAGAGTTTGGTCAAGACATTGAATCTGCAGCTACAAAACGTAAGGCTTCAATAGGGCCTGAGCTGGCTCAGAAAAAACGAGGCTCTGTTGTGGAAGGATTTGGCATTGCAGGTTCTGGAGGCAATCTTGCTCGTTGCACAAGTAAGTTTCAATAACCTGTGACCTTTGTGCTTTTTACATGGCATTTTGAAATATTCATTAGATCAATTGCAGTAGCTAAAACATACTAATTTGAGGGGGGGGGGGGGGGTGAGCTATTTCTTCAATATTTAACATTTACATCATACACAGTAGTTATATAATTATAAATACTCCTCATCAAGATATATTCCTTACAATAATTTAAAACACATATATAGTATATAAATTAGTTAGGAAAAGTGGAGAATGGGAGATAGTAATAAGCATAGCCTAATAGGGATGCTGTGGAGAAAATAATTTCTAACCCAGGCCAAAAAAAATGAATGCATGCTGTATGCATAAATATTTTTTGGCCTGGGTTAGCAATTATTTTTACTACCACAAGTACCAGGGCGTCCCTGTCAGTTTAATAAGCTCATTACATTACTATCTCCCATTCTTCAATTTTTCCTAATCTATATAATGTATGTGTTTTTCTATCAAATCTTTAAACTACCCATTATTGCATGATCAATTTTGCCTTAATAGTTATTTTTATAATGTATCGTTTTAAATTAATTTTTTAGGTCTAGCATTGATGAATTTGCTGCTAGCACCACCTACCTCACGGCACCCCGCACACTCAGCTATGAGAAGAGCTGCTACAGATTTAATTGGTCGAGGATTCACTGTTTGGGAGCCATATTTAGATGTTTCCAAAGTGCTCTTAGGTTTACTGGAACAGTGCTGTGAAGCAGATAAGCTGGTCCCTAGGTAATTAAACCAGCATTTCTAATTATTAATTAATTTTGGAATAAAACCCAGTTTGCCTTAGCACGATGAAGTTGGTAGCTATGAAGATCTTGACGGCATAATGAACACAAATATTTACATTGATAAAGGGAGTAGGGTACCAACGTTGGCCATTAAACTCAAACTTTTATTGTCAAAAAAAGCTGAAATTTTGTTTGCACAATGATACTTCAGCTTGAGACAATTTCAAATATATAAAAATTTTGGGGAGTTACCAAGCAAATTAATTTTAGGTTATTTTTTGACATTTTAAGCCCATGAGGTCCAATGTTAATTTAAATATTTTTTTTTTTTTTTTTTTTTTTTTTTTTGGGATGGTCAAACATCTTGAAATTTTTATCACGGCTTGGTATGCGACCCTTAGCTACACAATTACACCAAATGTAGACCCAAAACACGTTCTAGTTTTTGAGATATAAGGTCGGTACCCTTCTCCCTAAGACGTTTCTAGGTTGATGGCCCTTAGAAAGTCTTCAGCTAGCTATGGACTTCATCGCTTTAAGGCAATTTGTTGGTTTTCCTATCCTTTCCTTTGATAATATAGTACTTCCAATTGTAAATATTAAAGTTCGAAATTCTTTATATTTTAAATTACAATTGTAATGTTTCAGTATGACCTATGGTTTACCACTGACACCAGCAGCAGATGCATGCCGTACAGCAAGAAATTCTCTGTCTTTGATAGCAACTGCACGACCAGCTGCATTTATCACAACCATGGCTCGTGAAGTTGCTCGATACAACACTTTACAACAAAATGCACAGACTTTAAATGTCAACTTATCGCAATCAGTGCTACACAGAGCAAAACCAGAGATTTTACGCAATGTGGAGCTACTTATTGACAAGATGCAAAGTGAAATGGCAGACCTACTTGTTGAGGTGAGCAGTGAATAATTTTTATATATAAGTTTTAATAATTATTTTGCTTATTCTTATGGAAAGCTGGTGTAGTAGCTAGTAGTGTAGTGATTTTGATATGTCATGATCTGTTACATGGTGTTTTTAAAATTATGGTTGCAATTAGTATTACGATATAACTTTGTATAGCAAAAGAATTAGAAACAATTGTAACTTGTAACTGTCAATTACTATATGTATGGCATAGTTTCATAAGATTGAGTGATGTGTTATTTGTTTATTTATTTATTTCTGTATTTTTTCCCTGGCAGGTCATGGACATTGTACTTCATTGTTTGGATCCTGGACACCTCAAGATGAAAGGTTTGCATGAAGTATTCCCAGCAGTTTGCCGCTTCCAGCAAGTGAGCCATTGTACTCAGACTCGACGCATTGCAGTTGGAGCACGCTCAGGTCAGCTAGCTCTGTATGAACTTCGATCCTCTAGGTGTCAGCTCATCCCAGCACATGGTTCACCCATCACTGCTGATGCTTTTTCGCCTGATGGCAAATTCCTAGCATCATATTCATGCAATGAGAACAAACTCTGCTTTTGGCAAGTAAGTACCATTTTGTATTTAATATTACGTTAAAATCTTTGCAACATATTTAAAATGCTGTAGTTACTATAAAAAGTGGCTTGAATATTGAAATTTTGTGTTTCAGACTTCTACGGGAATGTTTGGACTTGGCAACTCTCAGACCCGGTGTGTTAAAACTTACGCCACTGCTGCTATTGCTGATATTACTCGACATAATCCCATGAAGTTAGGACGCCTCATTTGGATTAATAACAAAACTGTCACTCTTATATTATGTGATGGTTCTGAGGCTCGTTATGCCGTCTAATATGGGTTTATTATTATCATATTATTGACCCACTTGAAATATACACCTATATACACTTCGTTACATTCTATATAATCTTATTATATATTATACTGTTAGTAATTTTATTAGTCATATATATTGTTGAATGTATTTAAAAAAGAAGAACTCTTTGATGTGTATCATATAGAAAATAATAAGTATTATAAATTAATAATAATAAATAAATAAAATAATTATTTGTATTATAATAGTCTTCTCTATGTGATGTACTATGGTGTGATACAATAAAATATGGTGTAATATCAATGTTAATATCATACAGTATTTTGTCTTATTTCTGTATCATATTGTTTGAGCTTCAGTTATCAATTAATATATCTAATTCCCTACATTTATACTACTGCATACCAACTGGCTTATTATAAGTATACATATACTCTATCTATTCTATAGTACATAATATAAATTTTCTTGAAAAAGAAAAAAAAGGGGGGTGCTGTTTCTCTTCATTTTTTTTATTTGTTTATTAAAAAACATGTGTACTGGCAGCAGAACAAAAAAAAATGCAGGGCTTTAAAACTTTCAAACTTCCATTCTGTTACCGCTCTAGTGGTCCCGCCCATCTTTGAAAAAAGTGAAAGTGGATAAAGCATCATAAAGCGTTCTTCAAAAGCTGATAAAAAAAAGAGAGAAAAGTTTGTTCATCGGTCTCCAGAAAATATGCTGCGAGTAAGTTGTTTTTATGTATATTTTAACAAAAATATAATAGTTTCAATACTGGTTTATCAATAAAACTATAAATTACAATGTCATTTTGATGCGTGAAAGCATAATGTATATGTATGTATAAAACGAGAACACACATGTCATCGTATAGGGTTCATGATGATTGTATGAAAGTGAAGTTGTTTCAATGGCTTGTTACCCTTGAAACTTGCTTGAGGTCAAGGTCTCTATTCCATAATAAAATACATACCATTATCTATCGGGATTTATGTGTGTGTGTGTGTATGTATGTATGTATATATTTATTTAGGTACAAGTAGAGAGAAAATTATTGTGACCGAATCAGGACCGAATGAACAGTTCCATATAGTCTAAAAAATATTCGTGATTTATTTTTAGAATTATGTATTCTGGCACGTCCTCCATGCTGTCCATGCATGTTGTCATGTCACCTCATGTCACCTCACATACCTCGTCGCATATCATATGCATATGGATTCCAAAATAATATGGGCATATAAATGTTTTTTTTTTTTTTTTTTTTTTTTCCCTTATTATATTTGTATGCATGGATTGATTTTCTATATTAAAAGAGCTATATATTATAAGTTATATAGTTATTATAGTTATATGACAACAGATTATGGGATCTTTTCACGCAATTCTATGTGAAAACAAAATGCTGCAGCTCACACAAAAAAGAAAACGACAAAAAGTTGATGCCTGCCAAAATATATACATACATATAAAACAAAATAGTATAATTATTAGAGACCGGATTTTTAGGTGAAAATTTTGGTAATAAAGGGTCTAAAATAGGTGATTTTTTTGCACAAAAAAGGTGAAAAAAGGTGATAAAACCTGAAAAAAAGGTGATGAATTTAGAAAAAAGGTGATAAAATTTTTTAAAAAAAAGTAAAAAAAAAAAAAAAAAAAAGAAAAGAATATAAAACTACTTTTTTTTTTGTTAGTGTATGCTATACTGCCTATAGGTATTTTGTGGTTACAAGTACAACCTACAACAACAACAACAACAAAAAAATGTATGATTCATTGTAATACTATATTTAAAGGAAACAAATAGACAAATAGAGGCAAATTAGCACATCATTTCATTCGGTCATTGGCTCTTCTTCTGCCCCACCTTCGTCTTCTGCCTCATCTTCTTCTTCTTCCTCCTCCTCATCTTCACCCTCTACAATCAGTGTTTCCATGTCAATTTCTTCACCCAGTTTATTTATGTTGCAGTTACATACGACAATCATCTCCAAATTGTTGTCAGTTAAATTTCTTAAATTTGATGCCATGCAATGAATCTCTTTTTTAAGAAATGGACCACTTGCTATAAAATGTTTTTAATTGTTGCAGCAAGTAAGTGAAAACGATGTTTACATAAGAAATGCATTAAGAATTATTCAAATTATTTTAAAAAGTTCCTTAATTGCAAGTGGTCAATTGCGGTAAAAAATCATTTTTTTAACGTTTTGTTAATTCTTAAAAAAAAAATCTCATTTAGGTAAAAAAAATGTATGAATAGGTGAAAAAAGGTGATGAAAAGGTGAAAAAAGGTGATGAAACCTAAAAAAAGGTGAAAAAGAAAAAAAAAGTTGATCTCAAATGGCTCGAAAGTTGCTAGTTCGTGGACATTCTTATAAAAAAGGAACATATTATTCATAACAACAAAAAGGTGATCACCTGAAAATCCGGTCTCTAATAATTATACTATATACATATTATACAAATAAATAAATATTATACAAGATTTTATACAGTATGCTTATGAGTTGAAAAATAAGTTGAAAAATAAGAATGTACGCAGTATGAAATGCAAAAGGAAATGTATGAAACAAGGTATGAGACTGGCGGAAGCAAGTGAAGTATGTCAGGATAGGAAGTTGTGGAGGTCTATCACTGGGTCAGGATAAAACATCTGTGTTGTTGGCTTACCCCAAAAGGGATTTATAGCGTCATGATATGTATGTATGCTTATGAGTAAAATGCCATACTTTTCTAATGGCATTTATTTTACTGAGTTCTTGCGCAAAAATATTCATTTTGTGTCTCTTCTATTTTTAGAATGTCGTTGGTTTGGTGACAGGTGGAGCCTCGGGCTTAGGCCGAGCCACAGTTGAAAGAATTGTAAAAGAAGGAGGGAAAGTGGTAGTGTGTGACCTACCAACGTCCAGTGGCCATGATGTTGCCAAATCACTTGGAGCAAATGCTACATTTTCTCCTACTGATGTAAGCATACAATGTATTAGATATTATACTTTTAATTATTATATGAAATTGATTCATAGAACAACTTGTAATTATTCTGATACCTAATGTGATTATTGTCATATTGCCTAAGGTTACATCGGAGAGTGATGTACTAAAAGCTCTACATAAAGCTGAACAAAAGTTTGGTCGTCTTGATGTTGCCGTAAACTGTGCTGGGATTGGTGTTGCATTTAAAACGTACAACTTCAATAAAAATTTGCCACATAAATATGAAGACTTCCTTAAAGTTTTAACAGTAAGCAATTAATTGTTTCATTTTCTTATACTCTATCCCTTCAAAAGAGTTTCTCTTTTCATTTTGAAGGTGGATTAAAAATAATAAACAATTTGGTAACTTTTTAGGTGAATACAGCTGGTACATTCAATGTAATCAGGCTTGCTGCGGGAATGATTGGTCGCAACGAGCCCAATGAAGATGGCCAGAGAGGTGTCATCATCAATACTGCTAGCGTAGCTGCCTATGATGGACAGATGGGCCAAGCAGCATACTCTGCTAGCAAGGGTGCCATTGTGGGAATGACTTTGCCCATTGCCAGAGATCTTGCCTCTCAGGGAATCAGGGTGTGCACCATTGCTCCAGGTATATTAGTATGGACTATCTAAATAATAATTATTCAAGTCAAAAAAGAAGAAACTTATTGTATCAAAGTTTATTTATTTTAAATATATGTAATAATAATAACAATTCCTATGTCAAAGAATAATGCTGTTGGCTTACGCTAAAAGAGATGAATAAAAATTATAGAAGCTCAATAATCGGAGCTCAAACAATACTATAACAAATTGCTAGCAGACAACTTTGCATTCCTGTCTTGATTCAACTTGGTTTCTTATGGGAGAATGAAGCAGCTATATAACTCACGTTAGAACATTTTCTCAATACTGAAAGTTTCACCATAGCTTTCTGAGCTTTAAAGCTATTGTTTAAAATAACCAATCTTTTATAAGTTTATAAACAATCAATCAGAGCACAGTAGTCTAGTGGATGTGTGTCTGACTTGTCTGCAAGGGGTCACGAGCTTGATTCCCGGCAGAGGCAAAGTTTATCAGTAAGCTTTGTCCACCGGGAATACACAGTGCATTTGGGAGGTGGAAGGGATATCTCAGGGCATTCCTCTATCAACTTCCTGACAGAGGTTTCCATGGTTCCCTCGGTCTGTAAAGGCGGAAACATTTGCTAGGCCATGGCCGCCCGCCATGGAAGAGCCTAACATTGTAAGTCAAATGACTGTGTTTCGGAAGTCTCGGGTAAAAATTTAGTGGTTTTAAATTATTTTAATTATTAATTACAATAATTAACATAGTGGGGTTAGAAAGAAAAACATGAGTTAAAAAAAAGTAATGGGAAAAAAATAATAGAAAAAAATTTTAGCTTGTATGTTTTTTTTTATATCAGCCCTCAAACTTTTTTTTCCCCTTGGAAAAAAAAAAGAAAAAAAAATCTTGCAGGTGGATGAGATGGATTTTAAAATAGAAAAGCATGCATCTGCATTGTGGTACCTTGTATTTCCTTTGAGTAAAGGCATTATAGTCCAATAGTCCAATTTTATATAACAGTGTATGTCCACTCTAATAATATTTCGTATACCACTTCTCCCACCCTTCCCCTCCCCTCCCCTTCTTTTTTTTTTTTTTTTTTTTTTTCTTCTGAACTAAGCACATGTATATTTTATATTTCTCCTTTGTACAATGTGGTTTTACTTTTCAGGTTTGTTTGATACACCACTTCTTGCAGCTTTACCTGAGAAAGTTCGTTCCTTCCTTGCCAAAACTGTGCCATTTCCTCAGCGTCTTGGAAAACCTGAGGAGTTTGCTCTTCTTGTGGAGAGCATAATAAATAACCCTCTTCTCAATGGAGAAACTATCAGATTAGATGGTGCACTTCGTATGCAACCTTGAAATTAACCAATCATTTGTTGAGAAATTCCTATTTTCATACCGTTTTCAATGTTTAATGTTACAGGAGTATTATGTGATAAAATTATTATTGTTAGTAAAATAATCAAAATACTAGTAAAAGAACCTTGCATTTTTAAGTTTTTCATCATGACAAAATATATTAATACTAGTTTATGGAATGGTTTTGTTTTTTGGTGTTTTGAAAGGTAAATGGTTTGTGTAATGCAAAGATTTGTGTGTATAAATTATAAATATATAAAAAGAATTAATAAAACAATTATCATTATAATGAGAGTTTGTAATTCATTGAGGGCTACGTGGCATTTTGGTACTACTGCAATCTCCTCGGGTGTAATTTTGGCACATCTGCATTCTCCTCGCTCCCGCCTCTTTTTGAAACATTTTTATATGCTTAATTAACCTGCACAGTTGGCGTGTGGCTAAGATTGCACATGTGCCAAAATTGCACCTGCAGAGATTGTAGAAGTACCAAAATTGCCGCGTGACCATATGTTACACAGGTATAGAGTTGAAAAGTAAGCTTTTGTGTTACTCCATGCTGACTCCATGTAAAAAAGACAACACGGAAAAAAATTAAACACATGCAGGACATGGCTTCAATCCATAGAGGTCCTTGAGGCTTTTTGAGGCGACAGCGTAGTTTCTATAATGTTGACATAATTTTAAAAATACTTGCATGACTAAAATGGAAAAAAGGGAGGAGAGACTTTTAGTTTTCTTAATTTATGCATTTTTTGCATAATATGTGAAACTTGTTTTGGGAAATTCAAAAGTCTGATTTTTGTTTTTATTATATTGGTATAACCTGAATTTTTAGAATTTTATTTAATTAGCTCAATTATTAAGTTAGATGAAACAAAACTGGGAACGAAATCACGGCGTTTTGATGATGTCCACTGCGGGTTGCTGATCTGCGCGGATCTGCCAGACCAGAGTGCCAGACATTCGCAGACATTATACAAGATTTAAATGAAGTTGCGTGTTGCGCGGATTTTCGGAGTAGCCAACATAATGTTGAGTATCTTTTGGTTTCGTAGTCGTATATAGTAGGAAGGTGGGCATATTTTTACTTTAGAACAAGAATAAATGATAAAAATAAAAATTATTTTTGTTCATTTCAATAATCCAATTTTAATTTCAATGATCTGGCGATCATGTTTGGTTTTAATGCAAATTTGGGCAGGTTGTCCAACATGTCGTTTGTTTACATCTGAATAAAATCACTAAAAAGTAAAAATGCCAAACAAAAATGTTCATCAGTAAAAAGTAAAAACTAAGTGATATGACAACAGAGAAAAGGTTTAGATTTTGAAAAACATTTTAATCAATGTGGCTCTTTAACCTGCGTATTACAGACCAAACTTTGGCCCAGATATTCATTAATATCGTAAGTATACGTATGTATGAATGTATGCACATATATAGTATGTATATGTACATATACTACAGACACTACAGTACATATTATGATATATATATATATATATATATATATATATATATATATATATACATGCATTTTATGAAC
This sequence comes from Ecdyonurus torrentis, assembly GCA_949318235.1. Classification (NCBI taxonomy): domain Eukaryota; kingdom Metazoa; phylum Arthropoda; class Insecta; order Ephemeroptera; family Heptageniidae; genus Ecdyonurus; species Ecdyonurus torrentis. The sequence continues at coordinate 30,848,453 of OX439130.1, forward strand.
AACATATTCTTTCATTTCATTGACAATTTTACTATTGCCTTAGCGTAAAGGCAAAGGGTAAAAATTTCTATGAAAGAGTATGTACTGTACATCAGGGCTTAAAGTATAGATCTGAAGTCTTACCGGAACGCAATAGTGAGATGATTCCACACCCTATCGGGGGGTCTGGGGGGCGCAGCCCCCCAGTTGCCCGCCGCAGGCGAAAAAATTTTGAAAAAGGGGCGTGGCATTCTTATTCTCAGCTAAAATTTTTTCGCTAGGTTTAAAAAATTAAAATAAAATTGCTTATAATTAGAGACCGGATTTTCAGGTGATCACCTTTTTGTTGCTATGAATAATATATGTTCCTTTTTTATAAGAATGTCCACGAACTAGCAACTTTCGAGCCGTTTGAGATCAACTCTTTTTTTCTCACCTTTTTTTAGGTTTTCACTTTTTTTCACCTTTTCATAAATTTTTTTCACCTAAATGAGGATTTTCTTTTTTTTTTTAAGTATTTATAAAACGTTTATAGAAAAAAGATTTTTTACCGCAATTTTTTAAAACAGAGAGATTCAATAATGCTGTTCGTAAACCCTGTTCTATTACACCAAAAAATGCGCATCCCATTTGAATAACCAAAGGCGATCGTGATTTTAGGAGCAACACTATTGTATGTCATCTATAGTAACATTTTTTTAAATTTATTTTTAAATCATAATTTGTTGTTGTTGTTGTTGTTGTAGGTTGTACTTGTAATACCACAAAATACCTATTGGCAGTATAGCATTCGACAAAATCAAATAGTAACCTCGTATCTCAGATTTTGATGTTTTCAAGTATACAGTAGCACTGTAGCTCAGAAAAAAATTACAAAAAATTTACTTTTATTTTATCCTAAGGCACATGTATTGCACATTACTTCAGCTCAGTTGCAAATTTTGCCAGCTGATGGTGTCTTTGTAATTAACTAATTAGTAACCGAAAAAAAACAACTTTTTTTGTGTCATTTTGAAAACAATGATTTCAAAAGTGCATTTCCTCTGAAAGTACATGAGATAAAAATTTCAAACTCAAACAACCAATAAAGGAAATATTGATTATTCATGCCACGCATACAAAAAAAATTGCAACCAACCGCTTTGCCAAAATATGCAAAAAACGTAACTTTGAAACTACACGGGTTTAGAAGCTGAAAATCAGTTTAGAGCCATAAATTTGTATTGGTAAACTGATTTGATACTTTAATTGAAATAACCTTAAAATAACCTCGAATTATGATGTAAAATTCTTGTGAGCGCCTAATAAATGCAGCCCGCAGCACAATCAGCCTGTAAAATGCAACCCGGAGCACATATACTTTTTAAATAAATATATATTTCCTCGCACAAATAACTTTAAAAAATAATTTGAATAGTTTCATATTACCAATACAAAATTCTACCCCTAAAGTGATTTTCATCTTTAAAACCCTTGTAGTTACAAAGTTGCGCTTTTTGCATTTTTTGGCAAAGGGGTTGTTTGCAATTTTTTATTGAATGCATGGCATGAATAATCAATATTTTCTTTATTGGTTGTTTGAATTTGAAATTTTTATCTCATGTACTTTCAGAGGAAATGCACTTTTGAAATCATTGTTTTCAAAATGACACAAAAAAAGTTTTTTTTTTTGTTACTAATTAATTACAAAGACACCATCAGCTGGCAAAATTTGAAGTAATGTGCAATACATGTGCCTTAGGATAAAATAAAAGTTAATTTTTTGTAATTTTTTTCTGAGCTACAGTGCTACTGTAAACTTGAAAACATCAAAATCTGATATACGAGGTTACTATATTTGATTTAGTCGATATATACACTAAAAAATAATAATAATAATAAAGTTATTTTTTTATTTTTACTTTTTTTTTAATTTTATCACCTTTTTCTGAATTTATCACCTTTTTTCAGGTTTATCACCTTTTTTCACCTTTTTTTTTTTTACCTTTTTTGTGCAAAAAAATCACCTTTTTAAGACATTTTTTTACCAAAATTTTCACCTGAAAATCCGGTCTCTACTTATAATTAATTTAAATTTTAAATTATTTTGATTTTTAATGAAAAAATTTGTATATACATTTTTATAATAATATTAATACATGTATTGTATTTTGAAACAACTTTTTTTTTCAAATTTAATTTAGGAAAACAAAAGACAAGATTGTTTTTTGTATTTTCAAAGGTTAATGGTTAATATTAAAATTATGAGTGTGCAATGCCATATCATTTTGATTGATTATTTGCATGATGAAAACATGCTGACTTATGAGTGAAATTTGAGAAACATTTTATTCTATTTATTTTTTAACATCGGTGCTCATAGAATTTATAGATTACTTTTTTTATAATTAATCTATAAATTCAGCAAAAAAACATCACTTTTAATTTTAAAATAATAAAATAAATTGATTATATAAAAAAGCCAATTTATAGAAAACCAATGGAAATATAAGTTTGATTCTGGTGATATTTCATGTCATCTCGCAATGGGTTCAGTAGATGTATGAAAAAAAAAAAAAAAAAAAAAAAAAAAAAAAATGAACTAAAATAATTTACGAAAACTCAAATAAATTTGAATATATTTGTTTTACCTCAAATTTTTCTTACCGGAACTGCGTTCCGGCAGACAAATTCTTACCGGTACGGCGTACCGGTGCGTTCCGGCTTACTTTAAGCCCTGCTGTACATGTTAGAGTAGTGGAGTATATACGTATGAAGAGCTTGGTAACATGAAGCATGAAGTTATATCACAGAGGGGCCGCATATATAGTGGGCTCTAAATTTAGTCAAAAAACTATTTAAAGTTGTGTGCGTATTTATGTTAAAGCATTATTTTTTCTATTCATATGTAATATATGTTTCAGGCTCTAGCATTATTTGTTGTAATTTCATGGGGATTCGTTATTTCTGCTGCTCGTCATATAGCAACTAAGGACCACTGCTCATAAGCACAGTTAACAATTAAGCTGCACACATATCATATATATAGTTGACAAAATATAAATTAGCCATGGCATTCTCTGCTGATGCAGCTGCATTTCAAGTCCAAGAACGACTCAAGTCACTGCATGGAGCAGTTAGTGAAATTCAAGCTAGCCGAGAAAAGAGTGAACATAATTTAAACAATATTACAAAAACGCAAGAGCGGATCAACCAAGAAGATAAAGTGTCAAATTATCATCAGGTATGGTTTACTTTAATGATATGCATGGTCTGCAGGTTTGACTTCATGGACTAGTGGTTTACACGTCCGACTTGCATGCAAGAAGTCGCAGGTTTGATCTCAGCCACCGACCAGGCTTCTACAAAAGCCTGACGGTCGCAAGGGGCTAGCTTGGAGATTTATTAGGCAAAGTCATCCTTGCCGACCATCCTGGCTGAGCGTTTCCACATAATTCTCAGTCTGTTATGATGGCGAATGCCAGGATATTTGTTAGACCCAGGGTTTTGGAAGATTCAGGGAGTATAGCTGAGTGCTGTACCTCAATAAGATTTAGTCAAAAGAAAAAATAATTACAAAAAAGAGATATGAAACTTAATTATGATGATTGCATTTATTTGCAGCAAAAACTGAGAGGTCTATACATGTCAGCAGCTGTAGACGCAGAGTATGAAGAAGGATTATTACGTCAAGCACTCACCAGAGTCTATGAAATCAGAGCAATTCGTAATGAAAGACGTATTCAGGTATAAGCTCCATATTATTTACAGTACATTCACATTCAATTTTGTGCAACAAATATTTTTTTAGAAGCAAAGTAACAAACCATTTTTCTGTTTGTAAACGGCTTTATTTTTTATTTTAAATACTGGTTTATGGTAATTGTACTATAGTTATCAGCAGCTGTATTTTTTAAATACCTTGCCTTCATTCTAGGATTTTGAAATTTTAGCACAAAACAGCAATCATTTTTGTGTAAAATTTTTAAAACTCAAAATGTGTGGAGGGTATTATAAAAAAAAAAAAAGAAAAAAAAAAAAAAAAAAAAAAAAAAAACAGCAGAGCTGCAAATAATTGTGTCAAGCATGCTGATAACTAGTACCCAATTACCATGCATTATTATTATTATTTCTCCCAGGCTCGTAATGCTGGCAATAAAGAGACCATCCGTCGAGGAGCCCTGATGAAAATGCTTCAGATATCTGCTCAAACTCTACCTTTGTGGGTTGGAAAACCAGGAGAAAAGCCCCCTGCACTTTGTGGTGCAATTCCTGCGGAGCCCAATTATGTAGCCAAGGTATGGAAAATAACATTAGTTAATTTTTATAGAAGAAAACTGTAGTTTTCGTGATTGAGTATAAATAAAATATTAATTAACATTAATGTTTGTATTCATTCAGTAATTTTATTGTTCTTTATATATCTATATACATATATATATATATATATATATATATATATATATATATATATATATATATATATATATATATATATATATACATATATATATTATATATATATATATATATATATATATATATATAAATTATTATTATTAAAGAATAAAAACACATAAGTCCCACCAAGACAATGAAGTCTTATTGGTAAGTGCATAATCAACATTAAACAAGGTTAGTAAGCATAACAAAAAAAAATACAATAATAAATTAAAATGACACAAAACAGGTGGGAGACATGGTAGCTGCATTAGTTCGTGGACCAGAAGGTGATGAAAATTGGATTTTGGCAGAAGTTGTGGCTTATAATTCTGCAGGGAAGTATGAAGTAGATGATATTGATGAAGAACAAAAAGATCGTCATGTGCTGAGCAAGAGGAGAGTTACTCCTCTACCTTTGATGAGAGCTAATCCTGATACAGACCCACACTGTCTGCATGCCAAAGGATCTATTGGTATGTGATACTTTGCTGTAGTATTATTTAATACATATGCATACTGCACTTGTAGAAAATAAACTCTAGTGGATAGGTATGATAAATTTGTAAGAAAATTATAGAAGAAACCAGCAAGGGCCTTACCGTAGCTCAGTGAAAATCTTGCTAGCATAGAGATAACTAACACGTTGAATGCCCAAATATATAATAAACACAAATGCTAAAATATATCCAATGTGAGTTTTTTTTATCTCTGTGCTATCACGATTTTCAGAGTTAGGGGACTCTATCCACTATAGTAAGACCCTTGCTAGTTTTCCCTATCCTTTTCTTTTAAATTTAACACAATGTATTAGACATTTTTTTTTATTGTTATTTTTTAGTAGCATGGCAATGTAAAAGAAAGGGGTGGATAAAACCAGCAAGGGCCTTACCATATTAAAACATCGTCATATAGCTCGGTGAAAAATCTTGCTAGATATAAAGATTGAAATCACATCATTTGTGATTTCTCTGTATCAGTAAAGACTGATAAAAGTACAAAGCTAGTATCCACAATTTTTCTCGGAGTCTTGTGCTGAAAGCTTTTTATTGTCATTTCTATTATTATATCTGCTAGCAAATTTTTCCACCAAGTTATAGGACACTTCACTATGGTATGGCCTTTGCTGATTTTCTCTATTGATTGATTGATTCCTTTTAAATTACCATACCTAACCATGATAGTTCATACTTTCCTCAACTAATATACAGTATTTGTTTCTGTCTGTTTTTGGTTGACAATAAATAAATAAAAGTTTATTTTGTAATGTTTCAGTGATGGCTTTGTATCCTCAAACAACGTGTTTTTACAAAGCAGTCATTAACCAGCTACCAAATTCATCTACTGAGGAGTACGAGGTTTTATTTGAAGATCCCTCTTACTCAGATGGATTTTCCCCTCCTCTTACTGTTGCACAACGTTATGTCATTGCTGCCAAGGAACGCAAGGGCAAAGGCCAGCAAGCTCATCCCTAGCATAGGTTAGTTGATTTTTTTTTTCCTGTCCTCCTATTTCCTCATAGAATTTTGACAAAAATGTATGCTTTAAAAATCATTGTTCAAATATAAATACAATAAACTTTTTGTTTTCTATCACTATTTAAAAGGTAATTATGAGTATAACATTAGAAATGATTTTAAAACTTTTTTTTTTACATTATTGACAAATTTATTTAATAATTATATATATTACAGCTATGAAAAAACAACAACCCCTACAGAGTACAGCAGCAATGAGGACAGCTTAGATTGGTGATTGCTTGAAGCCCCTAGCAGCATAGTCACTAGGCTGCGATCTTGGTGAAGTTGTGGGGTAATTTGCATCTCCAGGCAAACTAGCTGGTCTGGAAGTGATTACTCTCCAGCCTCCCTTCCTTGTCCAATCCTGCAGAACAATCAGTAATCTCTCAGTGAAGTGTTTTTCAAATACTATAGGAGTGAGTTGTATAAAACCTAGACTGGCTAGCAAAACCAACTAGCCAAAATTATTATATGCACTAAAAGATGCTTAAGTACACATATTGTCAATTTTTATACTGTACCTTTCATTAATTTGTAATTTAGAGTCAAGTTTGAATGCCTATCGTTGTTGTATACATTAAATAATAATAAAACAGTGAAATAATATAATTATTAGAGCCAGGCAATACACTGCGTCTTGTCATATTATTATAGTGATCACAGAAGTGCACTGATCTCATGAAGTGGGATACAAAAATGAAAGAAGAAAAAAACAAAACATTCTCTTTTCTCTTATTTCCTGAAATTTCTTACAATAAAGATTAGTGAAGATTTTTAATAAAATGTTTAAATTTATACATATATGCGGTACATCTATAAAATATTCAACTAATTGTAAAGTTTTGAAATTATGCGCCTGTGTTTGTACAAAATAGAGCAGAGTCATCATTTTGTACAATAGATTTAGCTAAAATGTCCTCAAATATAAAAATTAAAAAGTTGATAGGGAGAAACCAAATGAGAGTTGGCGCCAGGCAGCAGCGTCAACTGAAAATCTCAAATGGCGATAGTGGTTTTAAAAAATATATATTTGAAAAATATATATATCATGCCATATATTGTCTCAAGCCGTTATGCACGGCCCTATGCACGTTAGGCGTGCAAGGCTATGAGCACTTTTATGCATGTATAATTAATTAGGAGTTAAAGGAATTTTAGTAGGAGGCGGGGGGTTGCAAGCACAGCAATATATTTCATAACAATAAATATAACTCAATAGTTACAAACGTTTCGCCTTCCCACAGGCTCATCAGTGTAACGGGAAGAGTAACACAGTCACGCTAGAGATGATGCTCACACCACATCTGCTAGCAGCGACTGTGCAGTGGTCTGCGAATTTACTGAGCTTTTATACCCAGTGGCCCCGCAGCCTCACGCGCCGATTGGTTAATAAATCGGCGTGTGAAAATTCAAACGTATTTTAAACCACATACTTACTGTTACATACATATTACTGTGCTTTTAAGGCAAAATAAAGTAAAAAGAAGACAGGAAATAAAATAGGGGATGGGGTACTAGAAAGAACGGACTGTTTTGCAGTCAGATATTTTTCTAGCGGGACAACACAGGACAGACAGGAAAAACATATAAACAAAATCGTCTTAGCGATAATTGTATTTAGGAAAAGGAAAGATACCATCGCGGTATGGACAAACATGACATTAAAATTTTCTCATTTGGTTTCTCCCTATCAAATTTTAACGTCACATGTTTGTCCATACCGCGATGGTATCTTTCCTTTTCCTAAATACAAATATAAAAATTAGTATTATTATATGCACACACTGTCATCTGATTGATAATGTCATTAAAATGTGACTAAAGCTCTCAGTTATAAAAACATTAAAACTAAAACTCCAACGAAGCGAGACCTCAACCTCACCATAGAACTTCTACTGTAGTAAGGCCCTTGCTGATATTTTTATCCTTTTCTTTAAAGTGGATAGAACGAATTTCGTGTTATATGCAAACAATTCCCATTTGGTACCTTGTTATTCTTTGCCAGTGTGCGGATCTATAGGAAGAATAAAAAAGGCCTGTCCTTTGAAACGATTAACCCGTTTTTAGCCTCAAACTTCGAATTAATTCTCATAAGGCATGGGTTAAAAAACGGCAACAACCATGTTTTTACAACTTTCGATGCTCATAAGTTTTGGGAGCTGTATTATTCTTGTCTAAAAAACTGAAAATTAAGCTCTTCGATAATGTAAAATTGTTTTAAGACAATAAAAAGATGCTGTTCTACGAAAACACTTCTTCCAATTTTAAGTTTAAAAGTCACTATTATCTTCTAAAATGAAGACGGTTTGAATTTGAATTTGGTTCGTCGACATAACTTCCGGTTTCTGTCATTTTCGTCAAAATGTTCGTGCATGTTCGTATTAAATCACTTTGTTTACATTGTTTTGCATTATGCAATAACAAAATTTATATTGTATACGTATATGAGAAAATTAAAAAGAGTGAAATAGTAACAAAATTAACTATTAATAATCGCTGGAAGCAATAAAAATACGTGAAAGTTAATTAATATTATCATAGTAGCGCCACCGGGGCGCCACCGCCAGAGATGTAAAATTCGCGAATTTAAGATTTCGGCGAATGTTCGCGCGAATATTCGCGAATATTCGCGAATATTCGCGAATATTCGCGAGTTTTGGCGAACTTTCAAGATGGCGGCCCTAGAACAGCTGACGTCTCAGAAATTTAATAAAAAAATTATTAAAATCATTTTAGGAGATTGTCAGGGTCATAAAAATAGTATCAATCGATTCAGAATTAAAATTAAAAAAAAAATTCGAAAAAAAATTTTTTTTCTTTAAAAAAATTTTTTTTGGCCAATCTACCTATTTTAATTAAAAATTAATTAATTAAGTAGATTAACCATGAAAAAAGTTAATTTAAATCTCTTTTAGTTTCCGAGTTATGTGGCTTTGAAGTTTGGCGGGAAATTTGAAAGTTTTAATGTTCGCGAACATTGGCGAACTTTGCCCGCGAATATTCGCGCATATTCGCGAATATTCGCGAATATTCGCGCGAACATTCGCGGGCTTACATCTCTGCCGGTAACAGAATGGAAGTTTGAAAGTTTTAAAGCCCTGCATTTTTTTTTGTCCCACCGCGAAGTAAAAAAAAAGAAGACGATCGAAAATCGAAAACACGCTAATTGGCTGATGGCCTGATGATATTAACAAATTCATAATTTTGCTTCATTTTTGTATTTTAACTTGCATATTTCACAATGAAAGTCTTATTTAGTAATTAGTTGTTAAGTTTATGTTATTGCTGAAATACTAGACAACACTTTTAGGGGTTTGTGACTGCACAAAAGTAAGATATTATTCGAAACAACAAAAATTTGTCATGAGCGTCAAAAATGTTTAGAGAGGGGGAAGGTCGGGAATTTCGATATAATTCAGTAATCGTTATATCCACTTTAAGATTAATCCTAACTGTGATGTGTTTTTCCTTAAATTGATTATTTATATATACTAATTTTTACACATTTAAATTCATTTAATACATTTTTATATTGATTTAAAATGAGGAAGACTAATGATTTTTGGGACAGCATTTGAGCACATTTTTAGAAAGAGCATAATTAGTAGATTCTATTGACATCAATATTTACCTTTATTACTTAAATTTCAGCGATTAATTAATGATTTAAAAGTGGCAGCCACGCCCCCAAGAAGCCTGTGCCGTTAGTCATTTGTTTGAATTTGCAGCGGAGTCTGATGTTCTTCTGCAAATTTGGATACGAGATTTTAAATTTTACGCGAATTTTTAAATTCTCGTATCCAAATTTGCAGAAGAACATCAGACTCCGCTGCAAATTCAAACAAATGACTAACGGCACAGGCTTCTTGGGGGCGTGGCTGCCACTTTTAAAACATTAATTATTCGCTGAAATTTACGTAATAAAGGTAAATATTGATGTCAATAGAATCTACTAATTATGCTCTTTCTAAAAATGTGCTCAAATGCTGTCCCAAAAATCATTAGTCTTCCTCATTGGAGGAGAAGAAGAAGAAGAAAAATAATTTGTTAAGGATACTAATAAAAATGATTATAAGAACACTAAAATAGGAAAAAAAATGGTTGAGACGGAAGTAAGGTAGAGTTTAGCTGTTACATTTTACTTTAACCCATGTACAAGAGAAAATATTCAAAACCCAGGCCACAATAGATGTAAACGCAAATGGACTCAATAGTTGGAGAATTATTATTATTATTTATTTATTATTATTATTATTATTATTATTTTTTTTTACTTGGCAGTAAAAATTATTACACAAATAAATGTTGCTACACCACTCTCTAGCCATTGAAAGTTCTGTATGTCTAGACTTTTACTGTCGAGTTAAATTATGTAAGCCAAAAAACCCTAATTCTCTAACTATTGAGCAGCACATTACCCTTGCATATTTATGCTTTGCTGGTACATTTATTTTGGCCTAAATTTTGAATATTTTCTGTTACTTGGGTTAAAGTGCAACAGCCAAAAGCTCATCTTAATTCTTTCCCAAACATCTTTTTCTATTTATATGGTCCTATACTCTTTTTTTATTAGTATAATTTCAAATTGAATACACTTGTTGCATTAAAATAAATAGTACTTGAAGTCATTAATTTTTCAGATACAGTAGCTTAAGTCATTAACTTTAAAAAAAATTAAGCACTACAAATACACTAGAAATCACGTAAGGATGTGGGCGATTTATTGATTCCCCTGGGCAGCCAATAGACGCTCTAGCTTTCAAGGACACTAGGAGGTGGGGTAATGTTAACTAAATGGAGAGCTTTTAGGCGTTCTCTTATTGGTCGCATCCTTACGTGGCGCAGACTGTAGGCATTCTTTAAATAAATACATGCAACTTTAATGTTACAATAGCTAATTCTTAATCTAAAAACTGTTATTTGCCTGTCAAACTGTCTGCCTTTTTTGTGGGCTCTATTAATTAATTATATATCGCCCTTGTTGCGTCCAAAGGGCGTACTTGCATTTGGCTACTTTCACGCAAAGGACGTACTTGCATTTGGCTACTTTCAATGCTGTGCGTGCATCCGCCATAAGCTTAACATGTAAAACCATGTGCAAGTACGCCCTTTGTGGGAATGGATAAAAATGCAAGTACGCCCTTTGGACGCAACAAGGGCGATATGTTTTATGTTTATGCCAGAAGTGGTCAAGATTACTAAGTAGTAATTTCTGGTTTTAACACATTGATAAAAAAAAAAATGATAGAATGACGCAGATTTATTTGGGGAAAAGTAGTAGAAAATGGAGAGTAGGAAATCCATTTGTTAATTGACAGGGATGCTTTACATTCTGGCATTAACAGTTTTTTTTTTATTAATTTTTTACAATGTGTAAAATAACCGCACCCAAATTTGCTATAGTACATTTTGTTATATAATCATTATTTTTTTTTATGTGTTTTAGTAGCTTCCTAAAATGGAGTAAACCAGATAGAATTTGTCATAATCAATGAATTCTGGTACAGTTTTCTCCTACAACAACACTAGTTTTCATTATTTTTTTATTACAGTATTGCTACGTAGCATTATTATTTTTATATAATAATACTACTACTGATAATAAATCTTGCTAATACAGTACTTACATTTGCATTATATTTGAAATAGTAATTTCCAGCTACAAATCCAAAGTAGATCATCATGAATTTGCCAGTGAACCATCTCATAGTAAATGCCCTCTTCTCCCCCTGCAAAATATAACAAATAAAAATAATTTATTATTTTGCTATGCTTTTTTTTTTACAACGCTTTAAAATAAAATACATTGATGGTTGTCACTTGTCACTTAGGAGCAAGAAAGAAGAACGCATGCTGTAAATATCTCAATCAATACCAGTGCGTAAACAGTAATACACCAGTAAACCACTAATAAACAGTCTAACAGTCTATAAATCAAGCATTCAAAAATATTTTTGTATTACACTCCTTCCACTTAAAGTAGTTTGAACAAGGTTGTTAACAGCTGATTTTAAATTTATTTGAAGTTTGGCGCTCCCTTGATTTTAAATTAATCATTAAAAACTTTGCAATAACCAAGTTTCGATCCACTGACCCTCGTCATGTGAAAGCAGCGCTCTACCAACTGTGCTGTCAAGGCACTAAGAGATAATCCAGCAAATCATATATATATTGCTTTTTGTAACTATTTTCTAATCAAACACTTTTCTCGCTTCTCAGTGCATATATTAATTAGTTATAATGAAGTTAATACATATTAAGTACATTTACAAGAGTTTTATTAACGTTTAAGAGCTCAATTGACGGTTATATCGTTTTTCCCGCGATCGCCAAGAATATAAGCAACTGCAGCGCCACAGATTACGACCGCATTCGGAACTATAATTGAATATCTTTCTCAATTTCAGCTCTTTTAGTCACAAAGTTCTCAGTGCGTTTCGAACCAAATTCTGATTAATGCTTTTAAAAGTTTCTTTGTTAATCAAAGAGCTTATTTATCTGTTTTTGAGTCCATTTAAATACACTTTCGCAGAAATATGAATGATCTACTGTGGAAGGATCCTGGCTTTTTCAGCCATTAAAGACAAGGGACGCTTTTTGCTCAAGTATGTTTAAACTTATCAAAACTTGATTAATATGCCTAATATTGCCTTACAGAAGACCAGAAAAATGTTTAAAAAAATCATAGTTAAAAATTAACAATTAAAAAAATAAATAAAAATAAAATTATCTCTTTGGCGCTCTTTTGACAAAATTTGGCCATGGTGCAACATTTGGCAACATCGCACAATAAAAGTGTTGTTTATGTTTGATATGAATGATATTTAGCACGTAAAATTCATTAAATATATTAAATATAAACATACAAATAGATGCGTAGACTTATATTTATTATATATACAGCAAATACAATACTGAAAACATGCAATAAAGCGCCGAACGCCGAACTCACATCACATTTATGTATACCGGCACTCTCGCGACCGCCGTCGACTTACACAAACAAAACCAGCCGGCGCGATGTTTCTCGCTCCCTGAACACAAACCGTTCAGATTATGTCCAGTCCAACTCTCCCTGAAATCCAGAATGTCGATATTTCAACACAAAGAATCGCGATCTTATAAAAAATGCTAAGTACTTATCTGATCTTTGCGTGACACTCTGTTTGTCACCGAGATTCGCAATCAGCAATCGTCGCGCGATTGATGTTTCAAAATTATTTTGTCACCCATATGCATTTACACTTTTGCCAAATATTCATGAATACGTTATTATACGTTATTTTAGTATAAATCAGTGAAATATGACTTTCCCATGCACCTTAATATACAAAGTCTTAACAACTGTACCTTACAACTTGAAAATTACCTTTCTTCATTGCCTAACTTAAAAATTGCTTGCATCACAGAACACTTTATACTTGATTGTGATCTTTCAAAATTTACTATTAATAATTTTACACTTGCTAGCGTGTACTGCAGGAAAAATTCACTGAGAAATTGTGGTGGTTCTATGATACTTGTAGATAGTATAGATTATATTGATCGCAAGGATATCATAGAACTATCTGTAGAAAATAACATAGAAATGTCTGCCATTGAATTCAATATATTAGATGAAAATATTGTACTGGTATGTATCTATAGACCTCCACTAGGAGATATAGACCTATTTTTTAAAACATTTGAATTCATAACTAAAAAAATTTATAAAGAAAATAAAACCCCCATAATATGTGGAGACTTCAACATAAATATGTTAGTAAGTACCACCTATAGTGATCATTTTTGTGATATTATTAACATTTGTAACCTAGAACAAACAATTCAAGAACCAACTCGTATTTGTAATACTACATCTACACTTATAGACAATATCTTTGTAAGTAAACTATTAACATCTGAGCTAACCAAAAGTGAAGTGATAGAATGTCCTTTTTCAGATCATGAAGCTCAGATAGTCACAATTACATATGAGTCCATTAACAATAACAATAAAGTTTTTGATAAGCGTAGAAATTTTAGTGATAAAAATAAGACATATTTTAAAGAACTACTTGCCAACGAAAAATGGGGCCATATTTATGATTGTAAAGATGATATGAATACAGTTTTTAAAAAATTCCATGATACAGTATTAGATCACTTTGACAAGGCTTTTCCTCTTACTTATGTAACAAAAAACAAAAAAAAATTTAGAAAGAATAAAAATAATTTTATGACTAAAGGCCTTTTGATCTCGCAAAAAAAAGTCAGAATTTTGAAAAAATTATCATCTCTTTACCCTGATATATGGACACCTGAATATGCTAAAAAATATAAATTTATATATTTCAAACTTATAAGGGTGGCTAGTAAACTTCAAAACTACTATACAGTAACTAATTCAAGTAATAAATCAGAAACTATGTGGAATCTGATCAGGAAACGTCATGGTAAAACTAAAGTCAAAACTAACGTTGAAGAGGTCATTTTTAACAATGAAACATATACACAAGAAAATGATATTGTTAACTGTTTTAGCAAACATTATGTTGAATGTACGGAGAATCTTAAATTAAATTTGCCTAAAGAAAAAGATCAACAAAATATGTATGAAAATGTAAAATATATTGAAAAAACTCTATTTTTATTTGCAGTTACAAACTCCGAGGTACTTTCATTCTTAAAACAACTAAAAAATAAAAAATCCAGTGGCTTTGATGAAATTTCTGATTGTCTACTTAAATTTTGTTGTAACGAAGTCACTGAAGTTTTAACATTTCTTATCAATAAATCCTTTGAAAGTGGTATCTTTCCAGAAATGCTCAAACTTGCAATCATAAAACCATTATTTAAAAAAGGAGACCGTAAGGATCTAAATAATTACAGGCCTGTAAGTTTATTATCTGTTTTTTCAAAAATTTTTGAACAGGCATATCTCAGTAGATTATTATCATTTCTGGAAAGACATAAAATATTTTCACAATTTCAACATGGTTTCAGAAAAAAATATTGCACTGAAACCGCTATCTTTGAATTAGTAGATGCTTTGCTAGAAAGCATTGACAAAAAGGCAAAAACAATAGGTATGTTCCTGGATCTGTCCAAAGCATTTGACATGGTAGATCCAGAAATCTTATTAAAAAAATTGTATAAGTACGGTATACGTGGTAAATCATTAGACTGGATACGTACCTTTTTAGTTGGACGTAAACAAAAAATTCATTTATCAAAAACAAAAAATAATTGTAAGAAAGACTTCTACTCTCAAGTAGAGGAACTTAAGTATGGCATCGGGCAAGGCACTAAGCTTGGCCCGATACTTTTCCTTATATATATTAATGACATGCCACTATCTGTACTGTCCAAATGTTGCTTGCCTATAGTGTATGCTGATGATTCCAACTTTAAAATCACCGCTTGTGATAACATTACCCTAAAACAAAATATAAAAACTACCTTTGCTAAAGCTCAGACATGGCTAGATAACAACGAGCTTATCTTAAATGTAAATAAAACTGAAATACTACAATTTCAAAATATCAGAAACAAAAATGAAAAAATTGATTCAATTGACATAGGAGATACATCTATTAAAATAGGAAATCTTGCTAAATTCCTAGGAGTTTTAATTGATGATGACTTACGATTCAATCATCACGTCTCACAAGTATGTAAAAAAATATCATCTGTTATTTTTGCTCTAGGAGAACTAAGACATGAGACTGAAATTAATTGTCTACTTACATTATATTATGCAAACTTTCATTCCATTCTTAAATACGGTATTATATGTTGGGGGAACTCCATCGATAGTAATAGGGTATTTATATTACAGAAAAAAGCTTTACGTACAATGTTATTCAAAAAGAGAACAGAATCTTGTAAAGCTCTGTTTCAAATGTTAGGGATATTACCCTTCCCCTGTGTTTATATACATGAATGTGCAATATTTGTTAAAAAGCATGAACCACGCTTCCGTGACCATGAAACTAACCACAATCATGCTACACGAAGACGTGAACTAAACATAACTCCTAAATATTGTAGACTGGAAATGTATCGTAACGGCCCATTCATGTCATGTGTTAGAATATATCGTTCCTGGGATTGACTTAAAGCCTTACAGGATCTCTTTATTATTATGTTTGTAGCTTTCTTCTAGCAACCACCCCATTGCACTCGCTGGTGGGACAATGTCACAAAAAAATTCATTGATTGTCAAATTTTGTTTTCTACAACTTAATTTAATATAGTATTTTTTGTTTAAAATTTGTACGTGCAACTAATTAAAACGTCCCGCGACGTCGTGTTTTTATGATATTTTTTTCAACTTTTGAGCCACGTGTTAACTTTGAGCCTCTGCATCTTTGTTATTATTAAAGATAGATCTGAACATATTGCGAGTAAAAATATCTTCAGATTGTCTATTTTTTGGAAGTGCCAAAAAAAAGTTTGCAATGTACACTGGTTGACCTATAAAAGTGACGTTTGCGAATGTTCTTAAAACGCCGTAACTTTAAAATTAAGAAGTGAGATTTTTTTAACAGCGCTAGTGTAAAATACATCCTATGTACTGCGGGTAATTTTGTCACTGTTATTGTATATCTCGAATTTTAATGATAGTGTTTTAAAACTGTTCAATTTTGCGATTAAAATGTAATCGATGCGTTACTGAGTCAATAAAGTAGGCGATAGGAGGGGAAATAAAATAGTATGTATAGGAGTATAGGTAATATTAAACTCTACCTGGCTGCTGCTCGCTCGTTGCTCGTTGCTACTCTCTTTATAGTATAGACAATTTTTTTTTTCTGACAGCTTGATCAGCGCATGCATTGCCCGATATTATGTATGCTGCTTGCTTTTAAAACAATTATATAATAGACTTTTAATTTAGTGTTAATAAGAAATGTATACAATTTAATAATTTTTACTATTAAAATATATTTAATTAAATTGTTAAGGGATATATAATTTTTTTTTTTTTAACTTTTGTATTATAAAAAAAAATTAACACTCGAATCAGCAGCTTGAATTTAGTTTGTAATTATACCAAAAAAAGTATGTGTTTTAAAGAGATTGTAAATTATTTTTACGAAGGAAAGTTTATTAAAAAAAACTGCAATATTTTTAAATCTTTTTTTTTTTTTTACTTTGAAATTAGTTGATTTCATTTCTGTTATTTTTATAATTTTTTATTTGGTATTAGTAGTTTCAGTTCAATTTTCACACGTTTACTGTTAGACAAATTAAACGTCAATGGTACAAATATTACAAGTATTGAAATTACATGAGAAATTGTTGAGTTTGAAAAAAAAAATAATAATAACTATGCGTCAGAATTGTCTTTCTTCTGCCTTTAGTAATTAGTAATTGAAATAAGAAGAATTCTTTGTTTTCATCCAACAAGGTACTTGATAATTTGTATGAAAATATTTTACGTACTGGTTTAAACGTCACTCTCATGTACTCTACATTATTGTGCAGTATAAGAAAGCACAACATTTGGAAAAAGCATGCAGGTGACTTTGACCTTGAATAGTCGATAGCCAATAACAAATGAGAGAAAAAGAAAAGGCGTGAGTGCGTGGAGGATAGAAGAACAAAATAGGAAGCAGAATGCAAAAGAAAAATATCGTCATCAGTCATCACTAACATAGTTTTTCTCTGACACTTGTTTATACCTTTTTTTTTCAAGTTGTTGAAAAATATAAAGTTATAAGGAATGCGGTTTGGTTTCGTTTAAAAAAAAAATATTAAAATATATGATAACAATCGTAAATAAATTTTATATGATGTTTGTTAAGTGTGGCAATTATGCCGTGCCGTAGCAGAAAATTTAAGTATGATTTTTGGTGCTGCTAAGACACGTGCATTGCTCTTTACCAGCTATAATGTTTATTAAAATGAAAAAAAAAAAAAAAAAAAAAAAAAAAAAGGAAAAATTCTTAAAGGGGGGGGGGGGGACAGAAGAAGGACAATTCTGACACATACATTTTTTTTAACTCAATCATTTCTCATGTAATTTCAATACTTGTATTATTTGTACCATTGACGTTTAATTAATTTGTTTGTAACAGTAAACATGTAAAAATTGAACCTAAACTACTAATACCAAAAAAAAAAAATCATAAAAATAACAGAAATGAAATCAACTAATTTCAAAGTAAAAAAAAAAAGATTTAAAAATATTGCAGTTTTTTTTTAATAAACTTTCCTTCGTAAAAATAATTTACAATCTCTTTAAAACACATACTTTTTTTGGTATAATTACAAACCAAATTCAAGCTGCTGATTCGAGTGTTAATTTTTTTTTATAATACAAAAGTTAAGAAAAAAATTTTATATCCCTTAACAATTTAATTAAATATATTTTAATAGTAAAAATTATTAAATTGTATACATTTCTTATTAACACTAAATTAAAAGTCTATTATATAATTGTTTTAAAAGCAAGCAGCATACATAATATCGGGCAATGCATGCGCTGATCAAGCTGTCAGAAAAAAAAATTGTCTATACTATAAAGAGAGTAGCAACGAGCAACGAGCGAGCAGCAGCCAGGTAGAGTTTAATATTACCTATACTCCTATACATACTATTTTATTTCCCCTCCTATCGCCTACTTTATCGACTCAGTAACGCATCGATTACATTTTAATCGCAAAATTGAACAATTTTAAAACACTATCATTAAAATTCGAGATATACAATAACAGTGACAAAATTACCCGTAGTACATAGGATGTATTTTACACTAGCGCTGTTAAAAAAATCTCACTTCTTAATTTTAAAGTTACGGCGTTTTAAGAACATTCGCAAACGTCACTTTTATAGGTCAACCAGTGTACATTGCAAACTTTTTTTGGCACTTCCAAAAAATAGACAATCTGAAGATATTTTTACTCGCAATATGTTCAGATCTATCTTTAATAATAACAAAGATGCAGAGGCTCAAAGTTAACACGTGGCTCAAAAGTTGAAAAAAATATCATAAAAACACGACGTCGCGGGACGTTTTAATTAGTTGCACGTACAAATTTTAAACAAAAAATACTATATTAAATTGAGTTGTAGAAAACAAAATTTGACAATCAATGAATTTTTTTGTGACAATGTCCCACCAGCGAGTGCAATGGGGTGGTAGCTAGAAGAAAGCTACAAACATAATAATAAAGAGATCCTGTAAGGCTTTAAGTCAATCCCAGGAACGATATAACAACTTACCCTCTGAACTCAAATCTATTAGCTGTATTAAATTATTCAATCATAAACTGAAAAACTACCTCATGAATAAATGTTTTTACAGCCTTGATGAGTTCTATGATAATGACACAAATTAATTTATATACATTTCATGTTGTATTTCTATTATACGGATGTTTATGTATTGTGTATATATAATATGTACCATGTATTATTATTATTAATTTCTCTTTTGTTTACTTTTACATTGACTAATGGGGGAGCAGGCATCTCGGGACTGGCTTTGGGTTGCTTCGGTCACACCCGCCTCCGTTTCGACAACCTACGTAAGCGTAGTAGTTGAATGCGGAGGCGGGTGTGGACGATATCACTTGGAGTCGGCCTAGAGATGAATTGACCCTTTATTGGTCAGTATACAACATAGTAAGTAAGTTGACAATTCCATGTCATGTATTATTATTTTCTATCTTTTTGTTTTTTTTTATATTGACTTATGGGGGAGCAGGCGTCTCGGGGCTAGCTTTAGGCTGCTTCGGTCACACCCGCCTCCATTTCGACAACCTACGTATGCGTAGTAATCGAATACGGAGGCGGGTGTGGACGATATTGCTTGGAGCCGGCCTCGAGATGACTTGCCCCTTTATAGGTCAATTAGTATGTAACATAGTAAGTAAGTTGACAATTCCATGTAAAACCTTATACAAATGTAATTTATTATGTTTGATTGTAGGAGAGTGGAAATAAAGAATTTTTGAATTTTGAATTTGAATTTGAATTTGAATGACTACGATCACATTTTTATTATTTTCTTCAGCTCATTCAGCTGCTCTTGTGCAATGTTGCCAAATTTCCATTAGCTGCACAGCTGAACATTAGAAAAAAATGAGCATCAAATGCGCATCAAACTATTGAAATGCCGCAAACGATTTCAAAAAAATGTCGGTATTTCTGGTTTTGCAGAACTTTAAAATATTTATTCTTTCCGACTTTCGAACGGTTTCTATTCACATTAAACCGAAGCATTCTAAATCTAATATTGTTTGCTAGAGTCGGTTTTTTCACATATCTCACGGAGAATTTCGGAAATATGTTTGTTCAAACATTTTTTAATGTCGCCATTTTAGACATTATTTTCATTGAGTAAATGAGATTTTAAAATGAAAATTAGATTAACTTTTTCGAACGTTTTTACTTAATACTGCACTATCAGGTGTATGACGATTTCGTTTAATGATTTAGCCAAAGAAAAGTATATGTAACGAAACCCCTCAAAAACCGTCCCTTGTCTTTAACCAATGCTGTATGAGGAAAATGCTCGACTTTGCGGCTATTTTTTTATTTGCGTTTCGAACTAAATGTATTTTTTATTACATCAATAGGAGCATAGAGAAATAAGGAATCTATAGGTAACACTAAAACGGCGTTTAAATAATATCAAAACTCGTTCAAACTACTTTAAAAGAAACTAAAGACAGCAAAAAAAAAAAAAAAAAAAAAAAAAAAAAAAAAAAAAAAAAAAAAAATCACAGCCGTCACTGTGTCTGTTTGATTTCAGTAAGGATCTACCTTTAACAATGTTTGATGAGTGAGCACCTATAGCACCAACATCTATAATTGAGTTCATAGACATTTGGTATACATAATCCTACTGAAATGAATATATTTTATATTTATCGTACCATTCAAATATAATCCAGCGTAAAGTGAGACAAGACGTAGACTGCTCATAGATTATTTTACATATCAGATACAAACTTTGAATTTTTATCAGATAGGTGTTGCACATGCTCTTATTTAGCACGTCCAGCATCTTTCACATCATTGCATACATGCACTGCTCAAAAATAATAAATAAATATCCCTCTCTCGTGCACGAGCTTATACTAAAAAAAAAATGAATATATTATATGTTGTTGTTTGTTTTTTGTTACCAATAGAGTGAAAAATAAAAATAAAAGTTTTTGTGACTTTTGAGCGCTGCATCCATACATTGTGAGAGATGACAACCAGCCTGGTGTTGTGGATGTGCTAGACTAGAGCATGCATGACACCTACCTCGCAACAAATGAAATTTGATATTTCTATTACAGTAACTAAAGCGTAAAATAGCCTAAGAGCTCCCTATGCAATATTGCAATTTTGTCCCACTTTGCCGTGGATCAAATTTTAATGGTACAGTCAACCAGGGTGAAATTGAAACTCCAATCATGTGCAAGCTTTTATCTTTCCCTAACTCGCTAGACACAGAGCACTTTGAAAGCTGGTCTGTGATTGGCGTTCAATTTCACCCCGGTTGACGTAATCGGGCACCCCTATATGAATTAATTTTTGGGTTGATATGTACCTACATATATACATTTATACATACATCTCCACATACATAATAAATAGTATGTATATGCATGTATGTACATTATTACATACATACTGTATGTTCTTTGTACTATACATACATATGTATCATTCAGATTCAGAGACATGAGCGCTGCATTCAGATTTTTTTAGTTTTTTTTTAAGCTATGTATGTCTGGGTAATTATCATAATGTATATTACCAAAACCGGAGCAAGAGCTTTGAAGGCGACATCGAGTGGCATCCGATAGGCTCGTCTAATTGGATTTAATCTTTCTTTGATATATTCTGGGACAACCTTTGGTTCGTTGTGAGAAAGATGCTGGTCCTTCAACCACTGTTTTCTCCATGCTCGCTCTTCAGTGGTCATTCCCGAAAGACGCTCTCTTTCAGAGGCTAAACGTCCCTGAATACCAAAGGGCTTAACTCCTCCTGTATCTGAAGCCATTTTTAAGCTTTTTCTGAGACTTAGGAACAAAAATTAATTAAAAATTTTTGTCGAACTTGCTCAGATTTTTTTCTTCTTCGGACCAGCTGTTGCAAGATGGCGATTGGCGAAGAGCACAATTAAATTTGACTAATTTGGACTGTCGTTTTCATTTTTCTGCATTTCTCTAGTTATAAAAATATATACGTATTTTTTTTTAATTCAAGAAATTTAATTAACTTAAAAAATTATATAATATTTCTTATAAAAAATTTAATTAAAAAATTGCCTTCACAGCTTCTCTTTTTCCCCGCACAATGTTAATCAATGTATTTATGATGGCGCTGCTAACGTGGAGGCGTGATTTTTTTTCATTTTAGCATCGGGGTCTGAAGGGTGCAGGGAGTGAATGACTTGTCTGAGTGGGATGGCTTTCAAGGATTTGCATGTCTTGGGGCATTTCTAGACGGTGCATCTTCTCTTTAGTGTATGTATTTTGTTTAATTCGTGTTGCTAGATATATTTTTAAACATAATTACAATTGTCTGAGTGATCTGCGTTCGTGTTTCAATTCTATTTTATTAAATGTCACTAAAAATGAAGCCTGGCTTTTACAAAGTCGACATAAATAGAACAGAATGGGAAGTGCCCGAAAGATACCAAATGTTATCACCTGTGGGCTCAGGTGCATACGGCCAAGTATGGTAAGTTCACAGTCTGAAAAAGTGTTTACATTGAAAACTAAACATTTACTTACAGATGTAAACACAATAACTTAAATAACTCTTCCAAGAGACTATTATCATTTTTTTTTTTAAACAAAGTGGGGCAAACGTATAAACAGAGTGCCAATGTTTTGATATACATACCGTACATATACATACATAAAGCTTGCTTGTTTGCATTATTTGGAATTTGAAAATTGTATGTATGGATATGCATACATATGTTCAAACTTTCATGCAACATGTTATCATCAATAAAAATGGGATATAAACATCTTTCGTATGTATATACTTGCTTAAAACATATTTAAATGTTTAATGATCCACTTTATGTACATATGTACTTTTTCCAGCTCTGCAGTAGATAGCCGCAGTGGCATAAAAGTGGCCATAAAGAAGCTAGCCCGTCCATTTCAGTCTGCCGTCCATGCTAAAAGAACATACCGTGAACTGCGGATGTTGAAGCACATGAATCATGAGAACGTACGTCAACTTAGATTAATAGATAATTCCCAAATGCATATTACAAATATTGAAATGGAATACTAGTATTTGATGTAGACACTCTCATATTGATTGACAGATCTCAAGTCCAGCTTATTAATTGCGCTTATGTTATATTTATTCTAAATACTGCAGTACTGTGTGTATTATTATTATCATTCATGAATACATCATGAAATCAACACAAAACAAAATTTGAGCTATTCCCTCTTCTTCAAAGAATTTTTTAACATATTGCAAGCATTAAATTGGTCCAATGAACAGTATTTTAAATTGGAGGATCATGCTCTTATTTGAGACTCGTTGCTTAGCCCCTGCTAGGTCTGTCAGCTTAAAAAACAGACAAATATATTACACTTAAGAACATGATCACCTCTATCTCAAAATTTTAAACTCACACAATGAGATGGCTTGTGTTGAAAGTTAAGAGACCCCCAAACAAAATAATAACCCGACCTAGAGAGAGAGCAAATACCACATATTAATTACTGTATTATCCTTTATGTCTTACAGGTGATTGGACTATTAGATGTATTTACACCATCTACAAGTTTGGATTCATTTGACCAGTTGTAAGTGTCAGCTCTTCAATTTAATTACAGTGGCTCATATTTAGCATAATGTTATTAATAAAATTAACATATATTTTCTTAAAGGTACCTGGTTACACACCTCATGGGTGCAGATTTAAACAACATAGTGAGAACACAGAAACTATCTGATGATCATGTCCAATTTCTGGTTTACCAGATTCTCAGAGGTCTCAAATACATTCATTCAGCAGGGATTATTCATAGAGTAAGTTTATTATACATTGTACTACATAAATTTTGAAATTGGAATTCATCTTAATGTGTATTTTTCTTTTGTACAGGATTTGAAGCCTTCAAATATTGCAGTAAATGAAGACTGTGAACTAAAGATACTAGATTTTGGTCTAGCTAGGCCTACAGAGAATGAAATGACAGGCTATGTTGCTACACGTTGGTACAGAGCTCCAGAAATAATGCTCAATTGGATGCATTATAACCAGACAGGTAAAACAACAACTTTAATAATTTACTGATAAATTTGAAAGAAAATGCAACTATGTCAACTATGGCTTTTTTAATAGTGATCATCATGTTAGTAAACTTCCCAAATGCGATCTCAAAAATTTAATTATCAACGTGCTGAGAGCAAATGCCGTAGTGCAAGCTGGAGTTCCTCTTATCTTTGCATAAATTACTTTACTACATATTGTCACATATTACAATATTATCTGTAGCCGTAAAAACATTTTATATACGTAAAATATTACTTCAAGTAACGAGAGCAAAAATAAGAGTAACTCACGCTCGCGTCAAACTAGCGTGGCAGCAAGTTGTAGCTGTGACGTAGGTTTGGGGTCGCTTAACGGCTTTTGCTGTCAGTGCTTTATAGACCGGTTGCACTCATATTTAAGAGACGCCATTCTGTTTGTCAGGAATACATAGGCCAGCATAAGAAAAACCTCATTTTTATTATTTAAATAGCAAAAGAAGCTTCAGACCTCAATCAAAGCCTTTTACTAGCTCCTAATGAGCTAGTTAGGTCGCATTTTCGGGAGGTTTAATAATACGATGCTCACTATTAAAGAAGCCATTGTTGTCTACCCCTTTAATGTCTCTTAATATTGATAAAATAGTATGTATACTGTATTTTTAATTGAAATCTTTAAATTGACAGTTGTCTGTTAAATAATACACCATTGCAACCATAGTTGCAACTATAACAATTATATAGAAGAACTTGGGTCACTTTTTTATGGTGTACATAATAAAGATATTCTTTCCAATATCTAAGTAATTATATTGTAATTAATAAAGTATAATTTAACTTCAGTTCACTGAAAATTGGCCTGTTGTTTTCAGTGGATATTTGGTCTGTTGGCTGCATCATGGCAGAGCTGCTTACATCAAGAACTCTTTTCCCAGGCACAGATCGTATCCTTTTGATTACAAATTGTCACATTTCAATCTAATTAAGATTTCAAGTAAAGTAATTCTTTATTTAGATATCTTTAATATCTTAAATTTAATGATAAACTAAAGAGGTATAAAATATAGGTGAGACTCAATTTTATTATTGTTATTATTAGTGGATTGGAATCAGAGAACTAAATAAAAACTGAAACAATGGATTCATTTGCATAAATTGTGCAAATATTCTAAAGTGGCGGTGAAGGTCAACAAGCCAACATGTTAATTATTTCCCACGGCATATTTTGAGCAAAGCATTTGTCATATTATTTATTATGCTTTTTAGATATTATTTATAGTGGTAAAATTTATAATGGCACGCTTTTATATTACAAAAATTTCTTTAAATTCTGCCAATGTTTAGAGGTCATATTTATATAATTTAATTGTGGTCAGTATGGTTGGCTTGTACTCCCCTCCCCCCTTCTCTCTACCTCTCTCTTGCATGCTGGCACCCCTGGAATTGACTGGTTGTTATATAAATGTCCCAGCATGATATTCCCCTTAGCCCTGCTACCAGACATTCACCAGCTCAACCTGATTATGGAGATCCTTGGCACTCCTAAAGATGAGTTCATGCAGAAAATATCCAGTGAATCGGTGAGTTTGTTCAATGTTTCCCATCCTCATTAACTCATTCCTTCTGCATTGTAGAAGAACTTTGATTAAGTAGCAAAACATTTCAATTAATTTTTCTTCAACAAAAAGCATGCAAACATTTCTTATATCAAAGTTTTGATATTATTATTCGTACTCATGTACATATAATCCATGCACTTCTGATTACAATAGCACTGTAGAATACATTACTAATAAATTTATGTGTGCCACTAAATTATTTGTTATCCTAAATGTGGCATGCTGTGTTTTTGTGTTGCTTATTGGCTTATTGATATATAAAAAGTATTAAAAAAAAAGTACTTACGCTCGCTACCAGTGCAGCCTTAACAGAGTGACACAGACATTGATCATCTAACTAGGGTCCTCGTGCTTTGCGGAACTCCGCAAGCAGATATGCTAGCCAAAATAACCAGCCAAGAGGTACTCATACACCTCCTAATTTTTTATTTTTTTTTTTCTTAACATGAAGTTTGTATTTTTTTTTTTTTTTTTTTTTTGAATGGTTGTTTCTGTAATAATTTTTATTATTTATGTAAATACATAAATTTAATTTGCAAGTTGTTGTAGCATTAATTTTTTGGTTTATAATGCTAGAATTTATTCATTGATGTACTCTTATGTTACAAAACAGATAAGAATAACTCTTTTTTATTATCAGTTGCCAACATAATGGTATTGCTCTATACCCATCTTTATCACCTCCGCACTACTGGTTCTTTAATGACATCATTTTCCTTATCCATATTTCCCCACTTATTTTCTGGATTATATTGGATGTTAATAAGTTTATTTTCAGGCCAGGAACTACATTCAGTCTCTGCCAGAGCTAAAGAAGAAGGACTTCAAGGATGTTTTCAAAGGAGCTAACCCTCTAGGTAAACAAATTTAAAATATATTATCAATAATTATTACTATTATTTTACAAATTAGTGCTGAATATTTTGTCTATGAGTAAATTTTATTTTTATGCTGTGGATTTTTGTTTCTGTTTATTTTAACTATGAACATAAATGGTATAGGTATAAAATGTATATTTTAAGGAAAATTGTCTTTGTGATCCTGGATAGAAAAGAATAAAAAAATATATAAAAAAAGCACAAAGATGTAGACTGAAAAAAAAAAAAAAAAAAAAAAAAAAAAAGGAATAGGAAATAGTGAACCTTCAGACTAACAAGGGGATGTGGGAGAGAAGGTATTCAAATCTTTGATTCAAATAGTACTTGCTTCATAAATAAATTTAAAAGAAGAAAAAGGAAATAGGGTTCTTACTATGATTTTTTTTATCCCATTAATATAGAAAGTTTGTATTCCTCACCCCCACTTCAACTTTTTTTTTTTATTATTTTTTTTTTTTATTTTTTTTATAATAAAAGATTTATGGCATTCCTCCGCAGTTAAAGATAGAGTAACTTATATATTAAGTAAATTATTCCCCAGCTGTAGAGTTACTGGAGAGAATGCTGGAGCTTGACGCAGATAAACGCATCACTGCAGAGCAGGCACTTGCTCATCAATATCTGTCTCAGTATGCTGATCCCTCTGATGAACCCATCTCCGCGCCGTACGATCAGAGTTTTGAGGACATGGAGCTGCCAGTAGAGAAATGGAAGGGTAAGTCTAAACTCGGAATGATAATAACATATTATTAACAAAAATATTACACTGTTGTGAAATCTTAAAAGAATAATTACTGTTTTCAAAAGTACTTGCATTTATTTCACATGAAGACTTGCCTGATTAAATAGCATAAAATACTATTTATTAAAGAGATTTATTTGTAACTGTGCTTCCAAAATCTGAAGTTGTACTCTTGCCATGTTTAATGTATTCATTTATTTGTTGTAAATACAGCAATATAATTATTTACTTTTGAAACAATGCTAGTTAATAATTTGCTGTACAAAGTTATAACATATAAAAACCAAAATGGTTTCTTTCTTATAATTATATATAGTAAATGTATATTTGAATTGAATACGCCTTAACATACTTGCTGGTTCCATAACGATAGCCAACTTCACATAATCAGCACTTTTCATTGGCAAACCCCTCATTAACATGGTAAGCCCTATACCAGGCCAAAATTAACATAAAACTAATGATGACCCTTGCCAGTGATCAACCTGAGGATCTTTGCCAGTGACGTGATGTGTCTATTGATTTCCGAGAACGTTGAATTGTCTATAAAAACTAAATTGGCTGATTTTTTGTTGACAGAATTGGTGTATGACGAGACAATTAACTTTGAACCACAACAACCAGCACAAGCTTCTGTACCTTCTGCTACTCAAGATTCTTAGCTCAACTGTACACAGTTTCTCTGTCTCTCTCAACAACAACAACAACAACAACTACACTACAAGCATTGACATCTACTTAATATAAGCACGCTTGTTGACATTTGCTTGCTTAGCTCAATTCAATATTGTCTGGTTGTAGTGAAGTCAATAATATTTAGTGCAATAATTTAGTAAAATATTGATAAATAAAACAAAAGCATATTTTTAAATGTTAAAATCATGACACAAGATGCTTTAGAGAGTGTGTTAAATAACAATAAAAATAGCTTTATTCACTGTTTTAGAATATTGTATAAATATTCATAAATATATATATGATATGTACCTATATGTTATACAGTAATATTATAGTGTTAATATTTGTTCTTTTTGTGTTTTTAAATAACAGCAAAACATTTTTGCCCTATTATATGCAAATAATAATAATATACTTATACAAGTATTTGTTTGCTGAATGCCAGTGATCTCAAAACTTTAGGTTTGTTTTGTTTGCTTGTTTTAAAAAGACAACTCCCTCATTAGCTCATTATTTACTGTACTCCCACTTCCTTATTGAGATCTTGTTATTCAGTTTCAAATTATTTTTATTTGAGGGTTTTGTTATTAAAATTAATATCTTAATCAATTATTTTCAATTAATTATGTGTACCTAAGTACTAAAAAAAACTGGTGTTGGAGAACTAATTAACTAATTTTGAATTACACTTGTGATGCATGCTGGTAATTTTTGTACGAGTGTTGTGATTTGTTTTAAACTCTCTTTTATATGAAAATATATTTCAAAATAGTTTTCTTTGTGTTAGATTATGGCAAGCTTTAATTAAAAATATAAATGTAATTCTTTTTTAACTCAGGTTTTTGCTAACTTTCGACCTTAAAATTTTGATTTTGATAGTTGTTGTAACTTTTTTTCATTCAAGTATAGTATTTCAGATGTCAGTATAGATTACAAAGCTTGATCATTGCGTTTTATGCATGTATGTATTGACTGATAAAGGAACAACTGTTTTGAAGCCGACTATAAGCAATTTCGCTCATATCCGCTTCCGTTTCGACTTACTGCGCATGCGTAGTAAAGAGAAACGGAAGCGGAGTGACCGAAATTGCTTATAGTCGGCCTCTAAAAACGTTTTTCCTTTACTAGTCAATAACATGACTTAACACAAAATTTGTATGCTGTGAATAAGTAATTACTGATAGTGCCCTGTTACACAATAAGTGAAGCAAAATATTTTATTGTTATTGAGATTTCTGCACAGTTTTTGACAATCTATGATGACAATAGTTAATGAGTAAGGTCGATCAATAGATAATTTTTAGTTAACATTATGTTCTGGGGTA
This sequence comes from Ecdyonurus torrentis, assembly GCA_949318235.1. Classification (NCBI taxonomy): domain Eukaryota; kingdom Metazoa; phylum Arthropoda; class Insecta; order Ephemeroptera; family Heptageniidae; genus Ecdyonurus; species Ecdyonurus torrentis. The sequence continues at coordinate 30,877,829 of OX439130.1, forward strand.
AATAATAATTTTGAGGAACAAAATTAAATTGAAAAGAAATAATGTCTTGGCTTTGATTTGATACGTCAGAAATGTCCAAATAGTTAAAATACTTTTAAACTTGGTGGCCAATTAAAGATAAATGTTAAGGAAATGATATTCAGAGTATATTGAAACAAAATTAAATTAGTATACATGTAGTTCAGAATTTTTATATTTTGCCCTAGGATATAATTTAAAGCTCAAGAAATCTCAAGTTCAAACTTACCTGTACTAAAAGTTTCTATGTGATAGGCTTTTTTGTTGTTATTATATTTGTTTTTAATTATATTTTTTGGTTTTCCTGCTTACTGCTTATTCATTAGCTGCTATGCTATAGCAAACAAAATATTTAGAATTTTACTTGCAAAAAAAAAAATGCAACTTTTTTATTGAATTCCCAAGTTTTATTGAACTCCTCAGTCAAAACTGTAAATAAAAAGACACATTGCTTTTATTTCACATTATGTACAAATTTATATAGAAATTTGTTTTTTAAAAATTACTTGTGTTGGTTAAAATTTGGGATCAAATCCCAAAATGTATAAATTAAATTATTTTTTGTCAAATTTGTTTATATAAATTTTTATGTGATTAGATTTATTTATTAACATTTTTTGTTAACAATAAAATATAAAATTATATGTATTTTTAGCATGTTGTGGGCCTTATTATATCAGATTAGTGGAATTCTCTTGTAGCTTTAACAAAGTAATAATTTTTGTGAAGAATATTTTCTTCCACTTAAAAAAAAATAATAAAAATTATTGTCCAATAATTAATTGATTTAGACTGATATAAAAATACAAAAAAATAATAATTAAATACTATTTGAGCTATTAATATCTTGAATTTTTATTTCTCTGTCAAGTTTTTCCTCACCTTTAATATTTTTATTTAAGCTGCAATAAGAAATGCAAGTTTGTGAATCTGGAACTTTCTTTCGAGAAAACCTGTTGGATAACTTCAAACTAAAGATCCACCAACAGTCTGAAAAACAAAAGTTATGTGATTTCACTTTTGTTATTTTTGGCTTTCTTAAAGGATGTCTGGCGTCATCAAAATATATATAATTTTTATTGTAAACCAAAGAAAGCTATTTTAAATTATTATTCAAAAAGTTGCATCCCAATATTTTGATAAATGACCCAATAATTGCCCAATAATAGTAATTACCTAATCTAGATTTTCAGACATCGTCAACATTGGAACAAATATTTTGAAAGAAATAGTAAAAAAGTAGGAGAAATTTATTTTAGAAATAGGGGAATTCTCCCTCTTTTAGATATATATTGATTGCACACTAAAGTAACGAGTTACCTCAGTCAGTCTGAGGTAAAACTCTGCATTATTGTTTTAAGTTATTACTGTGTGGATATTTGCATTGCAACAAGTATAATATTTTAGCCCCTCCAAATCTTGGTAGTTGTGCGAAATAAAAAATAACAATGCCAGTACTAGCGGTACTTACATTGTTATTATTTTCAACCCTTTCTTAGTGGTCACTGCTCAGGTGACGGCGGAATCTCAGGCCAATCAGATAAAGTCACCATGCAGATCTAGCATTGAATATTGCTCTAATTGCCGTAGAGCGATAAAACCAACGACGTGACGTTTTTGCTAATTAATTTACTTTTGTAAGCCAAAAAACCCTCTAATTAATTAACTAATCTCTATTTGCTTACGAGCTGCTATGCCTGATTTTTTGGGAAAATATTTAGACCTGATTTATAGGGTTGCACAAAGTAACTGTAATACGCTACTTTCCTCCTCACAATTAATGCCAGTGTCTGAAATACAATAGAAAAGTGAGGGTATACCCTCACTTTAATAATATATTTTTCTATTAATTTCTAATATATTAAAAAACACTATTTTCTTATTATATATCTCATCACATTTTTGTCTATATAAATATGAATATCTAAAGTTCCCCTTTTTTGGGCTTTTTGTCCGCGGACCTTCTGACAGACATTCGTTTTTACGGCGATGTACATGGTATAAGTACTTGAATCTTTAAAACTACATTACAAGTATAGAGTTCTAGCAGATTTATGCATGTTCTTTTCCATTGCCTCTAAAATAATAATAAATGATAAATAAAAATAATATAATAGCATAAACAATTTAAAACTTTTTACTTTAATTGTCCAATATAAGTCATGTGTGTAGGTAACGTTTTTGTTTCAGATTGTATTTTATAAAAATGCATATTTGCCTGTTACTTGAAACCATATTTGCACTTGAGATAATGTTAAACTTATATAAATATTGCATGCAATCTCCGCCATTCTCAAAGGACGCCTGCAAAAACTTGGTGTTATGCAACCAGTTGCACAGTACTGCAAACAAAGTTGCATAATTTTAAGGTGCTATATTCTCGCTTCCTTTAATTTTCTATAATATATGTAATGGACGCAATAAGATTTTCCTTCATATATTATTCATATATTTTATCTAATTACTAACCTCAAATAATGCACCGCAAGAAATACGTATGACTGTACTGAAGCATGCTGCAGGTATTTTTATTTTTATACTTTTTCCTAAACAATGGCTACTAAAATCAAAGCATTTCCAAGATAAAGAATTAGCCACGTTTTCAAAATGTCTTAGTTTAAAAATTAGAAGAGTCCGGAATGCTATGATTTCAAATTATTTCTATTGCTGTCTGCATCTCATCATTCGCATGCTTATACATTTTTTGTTTTATATATATTTTTATTTGGATCGATTCTTATTTGACTATAATCTTGTATCAAGAATCCAGAAATTATTATTATTTTAATTAATTCTTTGTTCATTTCTTTCATCCTATATATTTACACAATTACAATGCCGCATTAGCTTTGGTTTTATTTATTGCGGTGGTGCGCCCTATATATGTTGTAAACTTAAATAAAAATAAGCATTGACTAAATATAATATAATATTTGCACTTGATAGTTCTGTTGAAAAAAAAAAATGTTCAGCGAAAACAACCGTAAAAAATTGTTGCAGGTTTCAATTCGAGAGATCTATACTTTTTCAAACAATTAGTGTATTTATCTCTACATGATTTTCACCAAAAAAGGGCGTTTTTTTTTTTTTTTTTTTTTTTTTTTTTTTTTTTTTTTTTTTTTTTTTACTTCTTTATTTTGCTATATTCAGTTATATGACTAGCGAGATATGCAAATTGTAAGAAAAAAAAACGTAAAAAATTGTTGCAGGTTTCGATTCAAGATCGAGATTTATACTTTTTTAGAAACATCAGTGAATTATGTATGACGTTCATAAAAAATGGTAAGTCAATTCGTTTCACTTCTTTATTATTTTAGCTATAATATTTCATTTTTTTATGACTGGTGGAGCTATGCAAATATTGAGAAAAGAGCCGTAAAAAAGTATTGCAGGTTTCAAATCGAGAGATTTATACTTTTTCAAACTATCAGTGTATTATCTACGATTTCACAAAAAATTGGAAGTCAGCTCGTTTTACTTCTTTATTTTGCTATAATCGGCCATTCTATGATATTGTACTGTATACCGAGATTACCGAGCTATGCAAATGGTACGTGTATAGACAACCGTAAAAAATTGTTGCAGGTTTCAATTCATGAGATTTATGCTTTTTTCAAACAAAAACAGTGCATTATCTAAACTCGTTTTACTTCTTCATTTAGCTATAATCGGTCATTCTATATGGCTAGCGAGCAATGCAAATTGTAAGAAAATAACCTTAAAAAATTGTATTCATGCATCTATAATAATTAAAACTGTAACCAAATTTCATAACTTGCTACAATAAAGTGTCATGAAACTTTTTTTATCTTTACATAACGTAGAAAATGGGATATTATGGAATTAAACAGTATAAAATTAAGTACAAATCCATTCTTTATTGGTTATAATTGAAAAGTTCTAAAAATGAACTATTCAAATGTTGCATTATTTACACATCTCACACATACTTACTTCCCTCTTATAATTATATTAGTATAATTTCTTTTTATTTTTTATTTTTTTAATTGATTTGACCCTTATTTTGGTGTGTACAATCAACAAAAGTATAACACAAAAAAATCATTTTGATTTTTTGAGAAAATAACGAGATTCCAAAATAAAATTAAACTAAATTTTATTTACATATTTTTAACATTATTATATTATAAAATTAAAAAGACTATAATGTGTGCTAAAAAATAGAGGTATGGTAGTTATATTATTGTCAATGTAATATTACATAAAAATAATTTGGGATAAATCTTGCTATGAAAACAATTATTATAAATATTTTTTTAATGTACTGCGTATGTATATTATGCTATATCTTTGGTTACTCAAATTAGCATTATTTACATTTGTTTTCATTAAATAAAAAAACTATTAATTTATCTTCTATTGTACAAATTTATAGCTATGTTTCAAATATTTGAGCAACCAAAAACGTTGTATATAACTGAGAATTAAAAGTTAGGTTGAGCAATTAAACTATACAAAAGTTGGAAAAATGAGTTGTTGTTTTTCTTTATACAAAATATTATTTAAATTATACAATCTGCCTTTAAGTATAAAAAAATTATGATATCAAATATTTAAGAAGAATCATCAAATTCATTATTTTTTTATTGACCTGTTTTTAACTTAAAATATATTTATATTCTATTTGTCATGAATAATAAAAGAAAAAAACTATTACTGTACTGCATTTTGAGTAATTAAATAAATAAAAAAAAAATCTGAAAGTACAGTAATGTTTTGTAAAGAGTAAGAATTTGTTAGTTAATGACTTAAATACTACAATGTTAACTTTTATTGCACGTTCTGGCCATCATTTGGTTAAGCAGCTCACCTGGCCTAAATGGCAAGCTACTTAAGTCAAAACATAAAATATACAATCTAAAACTTCAATTTTTTTGTTTAAATTCATTTAAAAGCATTATAGATATTATCATGGACAGAAGTTTTTTGTATGCTGTATATAGATAATATATTATTATCAGTTTATTGATTATATATTTTGAAACTAATATCAATGTTTTCCAAAAAAAAAAAAAAAAAAAAATCTAATGTCCATAAAAATAAAATATAAAAACTTTTTTTTTTCATTATATAACATTAAAAAATAATGAATATTATATCCCCGAGTTTTCATTAAATTATACACTTATTTTGGAGCTTTATTATAATCTACATAAACTCTGACCACTTCTCCTGAGTATTTACGTTGTGAAGGCATGAAATAGAAATCAGGTTGCAGTCCTCCATTTGCTGCAGGGTGCATATGATGGTGATGTTGCGCAGCAGCTCTGCGATCGTGAGTATAATAGCCAGGTCCAGGGGGTGGCGCATGTCGTTCATTCATCGCCGTACGAGGTAATGAGTAAGTACTACGTGGAACACCATAAGGATTTTGTGCATAAGGACCACGTCCTGGTGCCATAGGTAATCTAGGATCATGGAGGGGGATTTTGGCACCTGATGGAGGACGTGTTGACTGTAATTGCATTGGTGGTTGTTGTTTAACTTCATTAGCATCAAATGCATAATTTGTATTTGCAGCGTTGTATTCTTTCCAAGCTGATGTAGGTATTAGACGCTCCTGTAATTATTAAAAGTAAAAATTTAATATTAGGCTACTTAAGAATAAGTTCCTTCAATTTAAACTTTTATTACATCTTACCTTATATTAAATTCCAATGTAAGTATAAATTTTGATAGAAAATAGTACATTAACGTCAGTACCATATTACTTACAATTAGTAATATTACATAATATATATAATGTGTGTAAGACACTATGAATCGATTAGTACTCTCACTATACTAGGCTAATAACTGAACTGCCGTACATAGATATATGAAATTTTATCCTCTGGATTTTCTTGACCGACTGCGCTCACCTTGTGATTTGCAATACGTCTTTTGGAGCCACGGTTGAAGATAGTGCACGTTGCTTGTAGAAGTGCCACTAATACCAAGGCGGCTACACACCCAGCCAGGATGTACAATTTGGTAGCAGAGAGTGCTAGCCAGCCACCATTACTACCCGCTCGTCCTTCGTCATTACCACCCACTGTTGTCACTGTGAATTGAAACAGTCTATATCACATTTTTGCTTAAACAATTATTTTTAGTTTTTTTTGTAGCTTAAAAGGTATAAATATCGAATAATGGCATTAAAATAGGCCCATTATTATTTTGATGCAAAAGAAGTACGCGGAAAATGTCATCTAATAATAAAGTGTTATCTAACTACATTTAATAAATGTAATAACGAGTAACAAATGCCAATATTTTATTCATTGTTTCTTTGTAATGAGAGGATGAAATAAAATAAAATATCAATAAACAGGTTCTATAAAAAAAAATAATAATAATAATAATGTGCACAACGCATACCTTGAGGTGGCTTCATGACGAGGTAACTAGGGTCAAGTTGCAGCGCACCCACACGTCCAGCTGCTACCGTCTCCTCCAGAGCGTTCTCCACGGAGTGTGCGTCTTCTTTGTCCTTGACCGCGCTCTCGTACTGCGCCTTATCCACTAAGACCTTCAGCTGGGCGATCACACTCTGCTGGTCATCATCCCTGAGAAAAAATACACGCTGTTTATCAAAATATTCACCTTCCTTTGCTTTAGATAAAACTGCAAGAATGAGGTGGTCCGACTGGTTGCATAACAAATAGGATACTTTTTTCCCCCGTAAAACGAGAAACCGAAATTAAATTCAAACTTCTTCTAACAGGTGGGGAAAAAAGAAGACAATATATAAGATGAGAAGTGTAGATATTCATTGAAACAAAAATAGTCAGAAATATTGAATAAATAAAAATGTACAATAAATAAAATAGGTTAATGATAAAGATATAAATTTTCTTACTGCTTGAACTGCTTGACGACGACATCGCTGAAGCCTGGCACCTTGCCAAGCGCTCCTGCAGAGAGAGCGGTGCCCACCGAGTCAGAGAGAATATCAAAGTCAGTAGAACCTGGCTTGGGCACAGTGAAGCCCTCTCCTAGCCGGAGCAAACGAACCTCGACATTGTACTGTAGACTTGGGGGAGGAGCAGGAGTGGTGGTCGCCTCACCTGTTGCGCAAATTTTATTATAGCAAAGTTGTACATCAGTCAGCAAAACAAAAAGTCATAAACAAATACAGTATATTAGGAAAAAGAAATATATTTACCTTTAGCGCAAGGTCGGATGCAGACTCGTTTTGAAGATAAAGCTGGTACTTCGTCATGTTTCCAAATCTTCTTGTTGACTGAATTAAATTTACCTCCACGTACAGGGAACATGAAATATGGACACTGCTCACCATTCAAAGGAACATCCTGAAGAAAAAAAATGTAAGTGTTTCTACAAAAAAACTATATTAAATTATTTTTTAATTACCTTGGGGTCTCGTGAGTTGATAGGTCTCACAAAGGAAAGTTCAGTGATACCATCTTGTACACGACCAGTTACGTTACGAACATCTTGTGCTGCATCCAACAGAGGTGCTTGGTAACTTCCCAGCCAGGTGTCCATAACAAATGACCGTCCTGCACGATCCACCCAGCCAAGAACAGCATCAGTCTGCGCCATGCGCTCATTGTGGGAGAACGCGATACCGGTCCACAAGTCAGTATGCTTGGTGTGGATGGTGAAATGTACGTCACTGGTTCCCACTACGTGCCAGCTAGCGCGGTACTCGCAATCACCCTTTGCTAGATCACAGTTACGTGGGAATTGCCAGAAACCTGAGTCACATAAGTCCAGGTTGGTACCCTTAGAGGTGGAAGCCGAACCCACCTCAGAACTGTCATCTTCAGATTTTACCTCCTCGTCTAGGGGAAAATAAAACATGACAAAAATCAATTAAGGTGTTAATTTTTACGAAGTAAAATGTTTATTCTTTTAAAAAATTTAAAAAAACTAAATTAAGTATAGTTTATATAATTATTATGCGAGAGCATCATTCATAATTCAGGTACATTTCAAATTAAAAAATAGTTATTTAAAATACAACATTAATTACAATTAAGTTCAGGGAATAAAATAATTAAATTTATTATCATAACTAAAGTTAACATACCAAAGAAATTGAGTACAATTTGTCCTCTCTGTGCACCATGACCGTGATATTTGAGTTCATCAGGACGATAGAAGTCGGGTACCGAGGCTTGGTCACGCTCCAGACCAGACTTGGGGCTGTGGCGATATTTGCCAGCCTCTTGACCTTGTGCCCAAATCACATGCATAGGTTCCTCCAAGATAGAGTGGTCCGTTGGCTCAGTAGCTATACAGAAAAATTATAAAACGTGAGGCAAATTACAATTTATTATTGCTGACATACAAAGCATAGCTTTCATGTAATGTTATACACAGTATTATTATTATAATTGTATATTATAAGATATTATTATGAAAATGTATTATAAATAAAAAAAAAATAATCGTCTTTATTCAAAAAAAGGATAAAAGAAAAAAAATTCAATTTTTGAAAGGGCGAGTATTAAGACTGACTAAAATGTCTGGCCCACTCTCTTATACACCTAACCCTAACAAAAAACGTCAATGAAATATTTTTTATATATTACATATATATATATATATATATATATATATATATATATATATATATATATATATATATATATATATATATATATAATAGATATTATAGATTATAATGTCCTCTTTTAAAGTTGATAATTTGTATATAATTAAGCCAAATAAATGCAACCAAGATGTAGAAATATATTTATAGTATACTAAACAGTACGGTGGTTTATCTCTATCAAATTTGAAATATTTTAGAGTAAAATATACAAATTTCAAATTATTTTATAAAAATAATAATAATAAAATACCCTTCAATTTTTTCCGGAACACAATAGTTGTAACACCATCCTTTTCAAATCCAAGAGCAGCGGTTAAATCATTCTTACCACCCCAGAAAGTATCAAAGCGTGGTGTGGACCTAAATAGTAAAAAAATACTTGTAAGTTGTTTTTCTAATCAGTTTAAAGTTGAATTAAGATTAAATGAAAGACTGACCTGTCACGTGTGTAGTAATCCCAAATTCTGCTTGCAGAACCACGAGCCATGCCAATGACTATATCAGTACAGTCCATGGGACTGAAATCGTGCTTTGGAGAATATGCATGTGGAGCTGGCTCACCTGTCATATACACCACAGCATTTATTATTCTGCAGTATTAGTTGATGAACGTTGTATTTTATAAATGTACATATATTATAATAATTTTCAAAATAATATAGTGTTATTAAACTACTTGGTTAATATATCTATAAGAAATCTAGAAGAAGTGACTATATTACATAATATAATAATAGTTCGGAGTGCCCAAGAAAAGAAATAAATAAATAAAAAGTGTGTGAATATGTAAATATTATATGTTTGATGTAAAAAAATGTTACCTTCCGAACGTCCACTAGAACGACCTTCGGATTTATTTGGCTCAGGTTCACTTTTTGAAGATGGTTCTGGCTCACTTGCAGATGAAGGTTCAGAAGAAGGCTCTGGTTCAGATGAAGGTTCTGGCTCGGCAGACGAAGGTTCGGGTTCAGAAGAAGGTTCAGGTTTGGAAGAAGGTTCCGGCTCAGCAGAAGAGGGTTCGGGTTCAGAAGAAGGTTCTGGCTCGGCAGAGGAAGGTTCGGGTTCAGAGGAGGGCTCTGGCTCAGCAGAGGAAGGTTCAGGTTCAGATGAAGGTTCTGGCTCGGCAGATGAAGGCTCAGGTTCAGAAGAAGGCTCGGGTTCAGAAGAAGGCTCAGGTTTAGAAGAAGGTTCAGGTTCTGAAGAGGGTTCTGGCTCGGCAGAGGAAGGTTCGGGTTCAGAAGAGGGCTCTGGCTCAGCAGAGGAAGGTTCGGGTTCAGAGGAAGGTTCTGGCTCGGCAGATGAAGGTTCGGGTTCAGGACTACTTTCTTCTGATAACGATTTTTTATCTTGCTTTGACGAAACGTAAGTAACACCTAAACAACGTCATGCAGAGAAAGAAACTGAGCTAAAGTCTACAGAAACCTACAGCACCACCATAGTTTTGCAGGATTTCATATTATACACACGTTTTATATACAAAATAATTAGGATTAAAATATTTTTCACCATACCAAATTATTTGAAAGCCCCCAAAGACGCAGTAGAAATTTTGGGTTATATAAAATATATGAAAGCAATTATTTATACTACTATACGCGTTTTATTTAATTATTATTTTTTTTTATTGATAAATATTTTAAAACAAAACTGCTTTCATAAATTATGTACAAAGTCTTCACTCGCAGTAACAAAATAATTTATGAAAATTTAAACTTCTTCATTCAAATTTGGTAACTATATAATATTATACAATGACTCATAAATAAAAATAATGTTATTAAAATGAAATAATATTAGTTTTAAGCAAAACTAATATAATTTCAATGTTCTGATCTGCATAGACTTTTCTGGACTATACGTACAAATAATTTTTTACTTGAATTGTGTACAGATTTTTTTTCCGGCACCTCTATTATATTCATTCTGCACAATTGCATAAAATATATAATAACTATTGATATTAAAATAAAAAGCAAATTTTTAAAAATTAAATAGCAAAATTATTAATTTTCAATATACTGGGAATTTTTTAGACTTCAAATTAATTAGGTCTCAAGCTTATTAAATCAGCCAATTAAGGATTGAGGCGTTTATATTGTGATATAAAAATGTGAAATATAATAAGCGTGTACGTGTTATAACTTTATGCATAATCTGAGTTTTTTAAGGATTAAGATTACCATATCCATTTATTCATTATCTTATTCGAGCAAGTCATTAAATTTGTATTAATTTTTAAAAAACTAATGTTTGGTTTAATAATTAATTTTTTTATTTTTTAAACTGTTTACGGTGTATTGTAAATTTATTTTGTAATTGCATGTGCAAAATTGATGCAAATTTTTAAAGTGTATCGCAGGGTGCTTTTTTATTATAGAAAAAAAAAAGTGTACTGTGTTGCCGAATATTTTATGTGAGCATTCTGGGTGTAATTTGGTTAACAAGAAATTTTACCTTAATTGTGCCTTTAGTTTTAAACATAATTTAGTATAGCATTATAATTTTCATTAGTTTTTGATTATCTGTAATTTAAAACCTTTTTGAAATTCAGTGTTGATTATTAAACATATATACAAAATGTAGATTGTAAACGGAAGTGAAGAACCATGCAACCAAATGAGCCTACCTGTTTTGGTAGCGTTCGTGTCACGTCGCGTACGTGACTGCTTAGAGCTGACTCGGAATGACACACTGGTTTCCACCTCGCCTTGTTGTTGTTTAGCAGAAGTCGCTCGTTTTTCTGTTGTGAGACGTGATGCCAGGCGTGGGGGCTTGCGATTAGCGAACAAGTTACCATTAGCACGAGAGGGTTTGCTGGTGGTCGTGGTAGTCGTAGTCGTGGGCTCAGCAGAGGGTTCTGGCTCGGAAGTAGCTTCCGGTTCAGGCTCAGGTTCAGCCTTTGCGGCTTCTGAGCTTGTGGGCTTTGGCTCTGCGCTGGGAGTTGGTTCCGCAGATGGAGATGTTTCAGCTGAGGGTTCTGGTTCAGGTTCAGGACTTGCAGATTTGTCTACTGTTGCAATGTCGGTTAGAGTGCCTGGGGGATCAGCGAGGAATGGGAAGTTCCTACAGGAGGTTGTGAGAGAACGTGGACGCCAACCAATTGCAACGTAGCTTGTTCCGTTTAAAACGAGTGCAACCTATGCATGGAATAATTTTGTATTTAACAAATAATAAAAATGAAATAATTTTGTTAATATAATCTACTTAAACCATTGGTTTTTGCCGTCGAGGAAAAAATTGCAATAACTTTTTAAATATATTTATAATATAGCTTTAAAAAGTAATTTTATGCTACAATAAATAATTTTAGTAAAAACTTTATAACGTTGCTACATTGTTAATGTTACCAGATAAAAAAAAGTACTTAAAAAATTCACCTCGATTTCCCCAGCTTCCTTGAGGATACGCCAGTACATGGCCATGGTTGGGCTGAGTTGTCGCTTCGTATATTGAGCTAAGTTCAGTTCAGGATTCTTCACTGGTGACCCTGCACATACACGATATACACAATAAGAACAATCGGGCGGAACGTATCTAATTTTTTTTTCTTCATTTAAATCTGTCTTATACGAAAAACAGAACAATGGACAATAGAAAGTGCAGTTTCCCCCGTTTACACAATAGTAAACTTTGGTTGTGACTAAAAGAATAATCATATATATTTTTTGATTTTATGTTATAATATAATACATAACTTTTATCTTTCCTGTATCCTTATTATAATTTCTCAATTAGTAAGTAAATTATGAAATTGTTCTTTTATTTTTCAATGTTTGAAGAATTTTACTGTAATTTCTATTTATGGTATAGCTGAACGTTAGAGTGGAAGAAAAATACAGTATAAAAATTTATTTCGTGTTATAGTTTTTTTTTTTTTTTTTTTTTTTTTTTTTTTTTTTTTTTTTTTTTTTTTTTTAGATTTACACATTGATTTACATTTTTTAATCAATACTTACTTTGCTTGCATCCAGGTCCAAACCATCCCATCTCACAGTAACATTGATGTCTGGGAGCAGTGGTGGCTTGCACGTCAATACATTTGCCTCGTTCTCCACAGTCCGCGTCATCCACACACTCGTCTCTGTACTGACACCGAGGGCCGTAGTACAGCCGGTCACATCGACACTTGGACAACAAGTGACGACCATGACCGCTACAATCCTCTTTGTATTGGTTCTCTGTAACAAACAAATAATTTTTTATGCATTACAGTCATAATTTTCCATATTTTCTTCAGAAATGTTTATAGTAGTATATTAAAAGTTTTTAAATCGTATAATTATAAGGTAAATTTAGACAACCTTCCCTCCTGAATTATTTAGGTAACTATATTTTGAAAAATTTATCAAGAAATATTGCTAATTTTTGAACCAAAATTAATGTTAAATATGTTATATATTTATTTCAACTTCGTACATATTTCATATTTCTATGAAAAGTTGGTTAAGAAATTTAGTTTTCAATTTGTATGATTTGAATTAATTAAGATCTAGACTTTACACATACTTGCAACAATGTCTACATCGGCACAAGACCAGAAACGGTAGTTATTGGACCACTCGCTGGCTTGGCGTAACAAGCGAATTGTACAGTCAGGGCATGTGAAATCATTTGGGAGTCGAACAGGGAACGATTGAGCTCTGTAACAGTAAACATAAAATGTATTAATTTACAATATATTTAAATGGATAATGTTTCACATGAGAAGGAAATATATATTAATCAATTTAATACGACTATTTAGCCATACACGGAAAAAATAAATAACTTAATTTATGCTGCGTTGAATAATTACTATCAAGCATAAATGTTGCTATTTTCCAACATAGTAATTATGCTAAACATTTTAACTACTAAGCCTAAGCTGTAAAGTTTAATCACTCTATACAATATAGTATAAATCATGATACAATATGCATAAATGTTGTTGCATTGAGCAATATAGCATAATTATTGTGGATTTATTTTTGTCCGTGTAGAGTTATACAATATACTCAAATCATGAATTGCATTAAAATATAAGACTAAGCCCAATTAATAAAATTTTTGAATATTGCAGTTATAAAAGGTTAACTTACGTAACGTCCGTTTTGACGAACTCTGAATCAGCGGTGACAGGGGTAAGATCAAGGACGGGTCGTTGAAGACTGTCCAGTACCTGAAGCTTGTAGCCTCCCTGTAACAGAGAAATATAAAGTTTATTTTAAAAAGCTCTAATTTTAAAAATGAACCAGAAAATACACTTTAAATTTTTATTTACCCTACATAAATAAATAAAAATTAATCTATAACATTTAATTATATAGGATAAGGATATATATTTGTCATATAAAATTTATATCTCTAAGTATAAATTCAAATACGCGAATGAAGCAATTTCATAAAGGATCCTATAAGTGAACAATTTTAATTTTAACAGGCACTACAGCATGCAAAGAAAAGTTATGTAAGCATTTGTTTACAATACAAGCAAATAATGATGAGTGTTTTATTTTGCAACTTTTTTTCATAAAGTACTTTCATTATTTTTAAAAGACAGTATGCACTTAGAGATTGCTATATAGTAATATGCTTTCAAAGCAATTCAAAAATACTTAAATTATAAAATTCCTTAGCGGATATAAAGTTTAATCTTTTTTTTTTTTTTTTTTTTTTAATGAAATTTAGCTCATGTTTTTATTTATTATATAAGAATACATCTTCAAGTAATAATGTAATTTAAAGTGCTCTTTTATCACCTTAATTTCTTTTTATCGTTCTTTCTCAATTCTTAAGTATAGAAAAAAGTATTAAATTTGGGCTACATTAACCCATCTGTATCAAGGCCAATGTTTAAAAAAAATTAACAGAGGATTTGCGAATGAGAACAAGAGATAGGAGAAAAAAAAATTCTAAAAGTAAAAATGACTATAAAATGCAGTTGACATATTTTTACTTTTTTAGTACTGTTGTTTTGTAAAAGATTATATGTAGTCAAATATCAAAAAAAAGATTGTGTGTGTTACGCGTCACTGGTTGCGAATATATATAATATGCATTTTTAAAAGTCATTGACTTTTCTTTTACTTCGTTGTGGTCAGTGCACCAATTGTTTCGTACATACAAAAATAAATTATATTTAAGTCTTATAAGCAAAATAAATTCACAGTTCCTTGACTTTTGCAGCATCAAATATAATATATTTATAAAACTTCCGTCTGTTTTAGTATGAAAGAAAAATTACTAATTCTTTATTTCTTAAATATAAAAATATGGAATTTAAAATGATAATTAGTGTAGCTAACTTGCATTATTATAGCGTAACGTTCATATTACACACACAATAATATAATAAAAGTAATAATAAAGCCACTTTATATTGTTGTCAGTTGATGCTGCACGAATTTAACTAAAAATAACTCTTTTTTTAATATTTATTATGTTGGTTCTAACATTTGCTGCATATTTATTTTTATGCGTCATCATTAGTGATTTTTTTTTCACACTGTAATGATTTGTTAATTGTTAAATTGTTGGAGACGTGCAGCTTGAAAACGAAGCATATAACATAAAATAACAATTAAATATTAATTGGCAAGCATATATTTTACTGAAATATATACATTTAAAATAAATATTTAAATACTAAGACAATACTAAAGCTATATTCATTATTTAAATATGAAAGTAAAGAAATAAATAAATATTGACGCGTATCATAACTAACTCAGAATTCAACTGTGATTTTATGTTTGATTTGGCCAAACGTCAATCCTAAGCTAACAGTGACTTTTATATATATATATATATATATATATATATATATATATATATATATATATATATATATATATATATATATATATATATATATATATATATTATATATATATAATTATATATATATAACCTCTTCTCATGTTATGTTATTTACATTAAGTGTAGAGAAAATGTAACTATTTATCATTTTATATTAAGTCACGACGAAAAAAAAAAAATCAGAAAGATGAACATTATCAAAAATCATACTGACAAAAAATATATAAAAATATATTTTTAGTTTTCTTAGGTCAAATATATATTAAGACACAAAATTTCATAATAAAAATATTGAAAAACCAGTAAGAGGAACATTATAAATCATAAAAAAAAAAGTTTGTAAAGGTATTGCAAACAAGAAGTTCGCTATATCGATGTTAACAAGTTTAGCAAGTCTTATGGGAGATTTATTATTACAAGTAGTTATAGTATATATAGGATGAAGTAAGATACGCATCGTTTGTCTTGAAGAATCATTTTGCAGCTTGTCGTATTGTTAATTGATGTCGCAATTCTTTACAGCCATAGTTGACATACATATTACACTTTTTTATTACGAGAAATCAGTGAAGTATTAACGAAAAATTAATTTGATGAAAGTAATATACATAATATTTGATTGCATTATTATACCGTAAAAAATAAGTAGTACCTAATTTTTTATATATTATAAAAAAAAAGTAGGTGCGTTATTCATCGATAAAATCATTACATTTTTTCACTATTCGCGTGCGCCTGAAGGGAGATTGAGATTAAATACTCGTGGTCAGTATATAAATATGTAATTTTAAATTAAAAAAAAATAATAATAATCATAAAAACGAAAAGAGAGAAAAAATATATATATATGTCTGCCGCGTCGACCATAGTGAGTGAAGTTAACTAACATTCACTACCACGACTTTGAGAATTTAAACTTTCACTACAAGTTTACTTTGTTGTTGTATTAATAATCTTGCGTGGTCCATACAGCTATAGTCATGACTATCCCAGGTGGAACAAACACACATAAACATTCCAATCTAACCACCTGTTATAAAATATTATTTTTAAATAACAAAAAATATTTTATAATAAAGTCAGTTTAATGTCACTAAATATACAAAGTCTTAAATTATATAATCTTTTTTTAATTATTAATTTGAAACATTGAAATTTATTTAACATAGCTCTTCAGGGTGTACGTACATACTATTCAGGTTTACACATACAAAAAATGCGATGGTAAATTCCCTTATTATTAAGAAATCGTCATATTTTATTTGCAGTATAGCATCATCGCTTCTATGTATACATTAATTTATATGACATCATTTAATTCTAGTTAGGATTACACATAAACGATTCATAATTTTTATTACAAGCGTTATACCTTCTAATGTAAGAACTCGATGTAATTTTGAACTCATTACTCTTTATTATTATTGAATGACTAATATCGAAATAAAGCCTACTAGACGTATATCTGTGAAATGTAATGCAATTTACTTGATGACCTTAACTTCTTAAATGCAACATAAATCGAATTTAAAACGTCTACCAAAAAAAAAAAAAAAAAAATGAAAGTCTCGAGATTTATTACGCAAGTAGATTTGTAACAAAATACATCGGATATTTTAATATAAAACAGGATTTCAATAATTTTTTTGTTTATTTTTGAAGTATTTAATACATTTCTTTTGTTTATTTAAATCCGCCTTTGTTTATATTAAAATCTATTCAAAAGATAAATTATATAGAAATATTATATTGACAATAAGATCTTTAATTTCTGACCGCGATTTCTCAATTAATTATTATAAAAGACAACTCGTGTTACCCTGCTGTTTAAATAATTATGTTTTTTTTTTTAAAGAAAGTTTTATTTTTTTCGATCAATTAATATGATAAAAATTTCCTTTTTTGGAATTCTATTTATTAATAATACTTGCTTCAATAACAAGTGAATGTCCTGGAGGCTCTTAACTGAACCTGACTTAATCAATCTGGAATGTATCAAAACATGAATGTATGTTGAGTATAATATATATATATATATATATATATATATATATATATATATATATATATATAAAACTTTATTTTCCCAGCGCAATTATTATTTATTATTACTTCATTATTATTGTTATAAAAATTATTAAAGAAAATGACCTAATGCAATCGCAATTTCCTGTTAATTTTAATATTACGTATGAAGTGAAGAGATTCCAGAAACAAAACTTAATAAATTTGTATGCAAAAAGAATATGAATATGTATTCAAAGTTTCAACATAAAAAATTAATATTTGTTTTAACTCCTTTAACCATTAAAAGCATTTATAGTATTCGGCAAACCACAAAATAATAATAATATAACACATCATAATTTTTTTTAATAGAAAAATTTCTCCAATTAAAAAAAAATCTGTATAAAAAAAAGAAAGAAATGTCTGGTGCAGTATTAAATTAAATACATAATTTCTAATATGAGAAATTATACTCACATCTTAATTGCAAGAATTTTTACGAGCTGTTAAAAATAACTAACTTTTTTTATATATATATTTGAATGTGTTTTTAATTTTTTTAAACGTACATAAAAAAATTTAGCAACCTGTAGTACTGTATAATTATGAAGAAATCTCTGTGAGATGATTCTTTAATAATATAGTTTAACAATGAAAATACTTTGTAACTTAATATGAAAAGAAAGGAGATAAGAACAGCAAAATTCTCAAGAGACAATGCCAAGTAACACAAAAATAAAGTGAGCTCAATGCAATTTAGGGTGGAAATATAATATAAAAAAAATTAATATTTTACTTATTATATTTATATTATTGCTATTGTTATTGTTGTTAAAATTTTGATACTTCTACGTTTCGTATAGCCTTGAAATACTTGTCCCATTCAAGAAACTGTTTTTAAAGTCTTTGTTATTAACTATAAATAAATTCTTGAAGTAGAAATTTAGAATGAATATATATCGCATGACTGAGGCATAAATATGTAACAATATCCTCTATATTTCCAGTTCTTAATGTAATAATTATTTTCAAGGGCTTTATGAATAAATGTTTACTCACCCGATGAGGGTAGGCGAGATGCCAAGTCACGTTGAAGGAGGATCCAGAAAGCAAGGAAGTTCTTACGGTGCCTGAAATCAAACAAATAGTCAATCAGCAACGTTTTCATAACTATAAGGAAAAGATATCAAAAGAACAATGCTATATTAGCAAAACTGTGACGTCAAATATTATATATATATACTCATTAAATTTTATTTTGTATAGGTGTTAGAAATTTCTCTCGAGCTGTTTATAATTGAAGAGTGATGACACTGATGACTTCAAAATAGAACAAGGAGGCATAAAAATATATAATCCTAGAATAAGAGATGAGAGAGAGAGAGAGAGAGAGAGAGAGAGAGAGAGAGAGAGAGAGAGAGAGAGAGAGAGAGAGAGAGAGAGAGAGAGAGAGAAACAGCAATGCATGTTATTGATATCATTAAAGAATTCCTTTTTAAAGCCTGAAATATTTGGTTGCAAAATTTTATAAATTATACATACATATTATATAATAAAAAAATTGTATGTGTAATATATGATTACAAAATTTTGTATTGTAATCCCATGTAATGACTTTATTGTATTCTGTATATAATAATCAATATGAACAAATTTTACCAATCAAAATATTATTATTGTTATGTTTTTATTAAAATATATTACGTCCGTGTGAAATTAAAAATTGGTAACGCTTCTTTTCAATTTCCTTTTGTTAACAACGCATAATATTTCGTATATCTTTTGTTAAAGTTCTTTTCATGAGCTACTCTATATTGAATAGCCTATTTTATTTTATTTTTTTTTATTTTTATTTTTTGTAATTAAATTCTACGTAATATAGTGTATTACGTGATAGTTTTGTAAATACCTGATATAATTTATGATAAGAGTGTTAATATATAACATGTTATGAATCATAGACTTAAATAACCTTGCAGTTCAACGGTGTAGGAATGCATAATTTATTCGTATCTTATCAGTACTTACAATATATTACAAACATATGGTATTACCATATGCTAAGTGTAAGTATATAAGAAAGAATGTAAAAAATAAAAAAATAGTAAGGGAAAAATGAAACTGAGAGTTATTTTTTATCACTTACTTCCACATCCTTTAGGGCTTAAAATGAATAAATGAAAGTATATTTTATGGTTTTATGCCACTAGAGGCGCAGTAAGGAAGAAACTAATTTAAATATTAAAATTTTTAGAAATTATATCATTATATTTTTTAACGAAAAGCTAGTATACTGTCAAAAATATGTCATTGAATTAAATAAAAAAAAATAAAATTAATAACTAAAAAAATTAATGAAAGTAAATAAAATATGAATGTGCTCCACTCAAACGTAAAAATTTCACTTTATATTATCTTCTTTTTTTATTATAATATTATTCAATTGTTTGTATTTTAATAATTCAATTGTTTAAATGACTTTGCAGATTTATTAAATAAATATAATAAAGTAGTCCATGCTAAAGATATATCAATAAAAGGAGAAATAAATATTTTAGTGCGTACACACTGGTACTATATAAAAAAATACGTCTCTCCCACTTTAACTTTTTCTAGGACATTTTCTATTGCCAAAGCAAAAATGTAATTCCCTACTTAAGAACTTAACGTGCAGAAAAACTTGCATACATTTTGTTTGTATTTTTTCATTTAAAATCAAGGACTATGACTATCTTAACATAATAAATTTGATATTATCTTCTAAAAGTCAAATAAATTAGCATTTCAACTGAACACATCGTTTCTAATGTCCTTCAAATATTTAGTCAAATTCGAATACATTCAGCAAAATTAGGTAAAAACTATAATAATAATACACATCAACCAAAGGAAGTTATTATTATTATTATATTAACATTTGATACCATTGTTGAGGACTATATTTATGAACTTGTATTTACCACTAAGAAAATGTATTAATAACATTATATAAATTAAACTTGTTTTATGGCTAAATAAAAATTCTAGTTTACAAGAAAAAAACAAGCATAAAATAATGAATGAATGGAAAAAAAGTGTCAGTTAATATTAAATTTTTTGAGTAAATTGACAGCAAAAAAAAATAAAAAAATAAAAAAAATTATATTATATAACAGCGATTGCATTCCTTTTGGACACCATAAAAATGTGTGTAATATTACGATAATTATATTCTTATATAAAATGAGAAAGACAAGATTTTTTTCCCCCGTCGTTATAGTCTATAGCCGTGAGATGAAATAGTTGGCTGACTTTCTCCACTCTTCATCAACTCTCCGTTTGATTCTTACAGTCAAGATATAAGCAAAAAAAAAAAAAAAAAAAAAAAAAGCAACAACAACAAACTAACTCATGGGGCGTACATATACGTTAGAGACTTAGAGAGACTTTCCCTGCTGAGAGCGATCACCAGAAATTTCACCTCGTCGGTAAAGTGAGGGACCATATTTAGCTATTTACAGCTACATACATATAGGCTAAAACATAACATACCTTTCTCCTTTATATACTCATTACTATAAAAGTATGAAAAACAATGTATATATATTAAAACTCCACTTTAAGGACCATACAGTATATTTTCTTATTCTATAATCGTCTATTTTTATGATGTACGAATATTAAAATTTTAACTTTTTTTTGTAATAATTGTTTAAAATTTATGATCCATTCATAAACACACTGAAAAACATTATAAAATATTAAAGTAGTATTATTTACGTATAAAGAATTTATTTATTCATGATTCATATAATGTAATAATTGTAGTTTTTATGTAATTAATTAATTTTTATATTTTAAAATGCTTTACACCTGTTCTCCATTCATGATAAGTAAAAAATATAGTTCATAGACCTCCTTATAAAATTAACGTAATATTTCCTTACAAGAGCGGAAGAGTACCAAGTACAATAATTGTAAAAAATAAAATTCTCATGTTACATTCCGACATATGAATTAATTAAAATTTGCATCTACATAATTAACATAAAGAAGGTAAACAGACTTGACACTTAAATTGTTAAGAATTATACGTAATTTGTGATATAATCTATTATCACATGAATGTCCACGCTACGTGATAGTGTATTAAAATTTTTGTCATTACTTCCGTCATTTTTATAGTTTTGTCGTGGGAAATTATTATCAAAAATAAACAAAGTATTGTGTTTTTTTACTGTATTAAGAATAATATTCAAATTGTGAGTTTCATTCAAGTATATATGAACTTTTGATTTATTTTTATAATATTGTAGTGAGGATGACAATATATCAAAAATGGATGACATTTTGTGGGAGGGGGGGGGGGGGGTATTATCAGCCCACAATAAAATTCACAATGTACAATGCAGTGAAGCCACAAACCACATCTTATACAAGGAGAAACCACGCACAGGACTTTATTGCGACTTTTGTGAGTAACTTCTTGTGATGTGATGCAACTGAAATCCGTCATGCGAGTAATTTTTGACAACAATCACGTTTTTTTTATATTCTCTTTTTTATATAGTTTTATATATCTATATATATATATATATATATATATAATACAGTATATGCAATTTTTAAGACACTGAATTTCTAGTAAACAATGATTAATTTGAATCACGTATTTACTTTTTATTTTGTACAATAATAGCTATACGTTAACAATTTTTGTGTATTTTCATTGTCTTATATTGAATTTGATGTTTAAAATTATGAATTTCCTCATAAATATATAATACAAAAAAAAATTGTTTATGCTTGATAGTTGATAGAAAGATGAATAACCTAAATTTTGTTGTTTATTTCAATTATTTCAAATAACTTCATTCAAATTTTTCAATGATACTAATAAGAGTAATAAGTAATAATAAAAAGGTGTTATATATTTCGAGGCCACAAAAAAAGTATTCCAAAGTTTCCTAATTTTACTTTTTTTTCTTCTTCTTTTTTTTATTGCATAGCCATTTAGTTCCGAGAAATTATTAATAGACTAATTGAATTGAATTAATCAATAAATTATGATATTATACAAATATTATATCTAATTTATTTAATAATTTGAACACGCGTAAGCCTATTTAATATTGATTCCATAAAACAAAACAGCATAATATTCTAATAAAGTAATAAAAAATTATAATTTCTATCTATGTAAACATATAAAGGTTTTATTTTATATACTGTAATAGAAAGGTTTAACCTTCGCATGTACAAATACACTCGATGGATAATGTTCTTACTAGCATACTTATACAAACTGTTATTGATATTTTATTTTGTATTCGTATAGCAAAGTACTGACTGAAAGATAAAAAAAAATATATATATAATATTATATGAGTATAATATAAAATAAAAAGCAAATCAGGCAAACCGGTCACGGTCACTTGTATATTAATACACTTATCACATCACTACTGTGTGTATTTATATTGGACACGAAAATTTTTGGCTCATCATCAATGCAACGCCTACTACTATAGATTTTAAAACCTAATAATATATAATATAACGTGTAAAATCACAGTTTCTCAACTGTCGGACTAAATGTAGTATATAAATGTATATTATAATGATCATTTGTCAAACCAATGTTTACTAACTCCAAGAAAAAAAAAGTAGTATATCATCATCGTAGAGTAAATATTTCATCCTTACTGTACTTTTATTTTACACAATGGCATACATCCTTAAGGTATATAATGTGTACAAATTTGAAAAGTACATATTATACGGAAATGTATTACAAATATAAAAATGTCACATTAACTGTAAGTGAAATAACTTTCGTATAAAATTATTTTAGCACACAAAACTAATATTGTGTTAACTCTCTTAAATATAATATAATATTATACTGTACGTGTGAAAGTCGTTGGAAATCTATTAATAAAAAAATTTATAAATTGGTTGCAGAAAATTTTGGTTCAGGATATTAACTTCCTTTTTTTAACGTTTCATTATAATAGTTGATTATTTAATTAATGTGTGGAAAATTCAATAATTTACAATTATTTCTCCGTATAAAAGTTAAAATTTATTTTGCTGAAATTTCGTGCTTTTTTTTATTATCTATGTTAACATAATTTATTTAACATTTTACATCTTTTAAATATTTGTTTTTAAGTTCTTTGACATTTACTCTTTTAAATTACAGCACATTATTTTACAAAATCCTTGAGGAATAAATCGTGATCATACAGTACAGTTTTTTATTGTTTACTTTCACGCTTTGTTATGAAAAAAAAAAAAAAAAAAGTTTGACAACAATCTGCGTATTTTAATGAAACTTCCTATTTAAAATAGCTTGCGAAATATGCGAGCACTTTTTGTAATAATAATTCAAATTTATTCATTCTAATTATTATCAATTTTATAACATTAAATACAATAATTCACTAATTCAGTAAAATAAAATATCAAATTAATCTTTTGGCTATATATACAAACTATTTAAAAATTTTGATTTCATATAAATTTATAGTATTCGTGATTTTATAGTTAATGATAGCAAGCAAATGTAATTTGATTCATTAAATTAAAAAAAAATGGGCAGTTAATAATTGACTAATCACATTTATTTTTCTCATTATCTTATATGAGAGTTATGCTAGGCATGGTTTCTATACAGTATATAATATGCTATCATTTTTTTTTATATATATAAATAAATTCTCAAGCTGCCTAAAGGCATATTGTTACAGATTTCACCTTATATAGGTGCTATTAATACACGTGACAGCTTAGTTTTTTTTTTTTTTTTTTTTTAACAGAACCAAAAAGAAAATTCATATTCAGTTGATAATTTAATAGTAAATAATCTAAAATTGGAACACGGTATTATAAATTTATTACAAATAAAAAAACTTTCCCTTTTCTTTAGAGAATATAATTGTCAACTACAATTAAATTATCATCATTAAAAAAAAAAACTTAAATAAATATTATGTTCTTTACTATTATTTGTTAATGAATGTCACAATACTCAAATGTTCATATACATGTCATGTTGATTACTAATGACATAAATAAACATTCTCTCTCTCTCTCTCTCTCTCTCTCTCATCTAATTAAGATGCCAGACTGAAAAATCAAAATGTTCAATCAGGTGATTTTAAAACCATCTTGTTTGCTATTAAGATTCAAATGAATAGTGTGGGTATCATAAAATTATGTATAAATAATATTTTAATTTTTAGTTAAAGCTTTATGATACTAAAATACGATACCCTAAATAATAATTAAGATAAAAAACAAAAAAGGAAATATTTCCCACATGAGAAAATTTAGAAAACATATGGAAACTTGAACGACCTCCAATATTATATATACATATATATATATATATATATATATATATATATATATATATATATATATATATATACAGGGTCGGACTGGTCATTTAAGTTGGTCAGGAATTCCTGACCGGGCCCCCCTGGTCTGGGGGCCCCTTGCTCGCTAATAAACAAAAATGAAAAATGAAAAAAAAAAAAAAAAAAAAAAAAAAAAGGAGAAGAAGAAAGTTGAAAGGAAAAGAGTTGGAAAAAAACATTTAAAAATTCCATCAAATTACACACATACTTATTATTTGTTTCACATCTTAAATTAAAGCCCTCATCAATAATACGTGAATGGTGTAATTTCGATTTATTATTTACTATATTTACTTAATTATTTCATTGCCCAAGAACTATATGAACTATTCTCTTATCTCAACACCTTCCGAAACCTAGGTTAATTTATTTTCCAGTATTCAACCTTTAAGATTTTTTTTTAATCTACGAGAGATTAAAAAGTATAATAATGCAAAATTGACTGAAATATTTAATTCATATACTTAAAAATATTAACGATCGTGTCGCAAAAAAAAAAAAAAAAAGAAAAAAAGAAAAGAAAAGAAAGAAAAGAAAGAGAGAGAGAGAGAGAGAGAGAGAGAGAGAGAGAGAGAGAGAGAGAGAGAGATTGTAAGTGGAAGAAGAATATTAAGCTGTTACCTATTACAGAACAAAGAGGAATACAGGGAATACCAAGAAATTTTAAGGGGTAGTTTTAATAAAAAACATTTTATATAAAAGAGGACAAATTGTCCTAAATCGATAAATATGTGAAATTTTTAATTTTTAGTTCATTTAGTATTTTTAATTAATTTTTAAAAGACGTAAAATGGCCTCACAGTGATTGGCCGCTTTTTACTATGCCCAGACATATAAAAGTTATCAAGCATAACGTCATTTTTCAATTTTCTAAAATTCGGGACAATGTTCTCTTTTAGAATATGATTTTTTTTTTTTTTTTTTTTTTTTTTTTAGATTCGAATTCCTTATTGCTGCTGGCTATAATTTAAAAATAAATAAAATTATGGTTTATATTTAAAGATTAAGCTGCATGGATCCAAACAAATTTCAAAGTATCATAAAATATTTTCGCAATAAGTTTTGCATGTGATAATTATAATTATTTCAAAAATAAAAGTTGCACACATTTGAATTTATGTTGATGAATTAAATAAAATATTACGTTACAGTTTTATGTAAATTTAAGTAAAATATATGACATTTACTAAATTAATAGATAATATTTCGTTCTTTTATATTTTTTATTTGTTTTTTACTCCTTCATCGTATATTAACTTATGTAAAATTGACTGAAAAAAGTGAATTTTTTTTTTTTTTTTTTTTTTTTTGCAAAACAAAGAAATAATAAAAGCATCCTTTTTAAGTTATTTTTTCCTCAAAAAAGGGGCGTGTCTTAAAATTTTCCGGGGGGCTTCGCCCCCCGGACCCCCCTTTAACTGGGGGGGCTGCGCCCCCCCAGACCCCCCCAGTGGGCCCTCTCTGGTCTCTTCCTGAGTGGGCCTTTTCAAGCCAGTCCGACCCTGTATATATATATATATATATATACGTATATAATAACAGCTTCTCAATAACATATTACGAAATGTGCAGACATTGTGATATAAGTGTTATGAAAATTATAGTGAGATTTTAATTAACGTAATACTATGTAAAAATAATTTATATTTTCCTCTATGTAGTAAAATTTTTATGTCAACGTCTGTACTTTTAACATATTTAAATATTCTAAAATGTATGTGTTATACTGTATGTACAGTACATTGTTGTAAAGTACATCATTTTGACAAGTTGATTTTTTTTTTTAATTTTGTGGTTACACACATGAATGCGGTATGTAAAATGATCTTCGTTATACACGACAGTATACATTTGTCTTGTTATTTGTACTGAACACACGTACACACAGGAGCAACAATAGTGACGTATACATTCATAGTATGTTCAAGTGTGTTATACACTCATGTGATGTGATGTACTTATACTGCATTGTTAATGATGAAATTTTCTTCCGCAAGTTTTGACTTTATTACTTCAAGTATAAAAAGTTTAAAGACCTCCATATTATTATATACCTATATATATTATATAAAATGAAGATAATTATTATGTAACTCATGTATAAATAAGAATTCCACATGTGTATAAGTCATTTGTAACATTTTAAATTGAATTAACCAGTTTTTTTTTTTTTATCAATAATAAATGTCTTTATAACAAAAATATATATTATTACGTTCTCTTTAAATGTCATTAAATAAATTCAAACAAAAATTTGTATTTTGTAATTTTGTTTTCATTCAGTATGAACTTCTAATTTTTATCTAAATTTTTCACTATTTCACATTTTTCATAAATATTTTCATCAAATATATATTTCTAGCTTAACTATAAGTTATATGATTTAAAATTTAAGCATCTTTCCCCAAATAGATACTTTATGCGTTGAAGAAAGGACACGTGAAAGTTTATCAAATGAGTGTGCAAATTAATTAAACGTCTCCATAATAGAATAAAAAAAAATCATGTCATTTTTTTTTCAAGGACATATAATTTAATTTATGATATATAATAACTTTATTTTTACATTAAAAAGTTGGCCATGCTTTTCAAATTCTATAAAATACAAGATTAATTAAGCTTACTTTTACTAAAAATAATTTCATGTTTATACTTTAAAACTGTATTTTAATGTTTCTATTTACTTTATTGAGTCACTTTTTAAAATGCCATTCTCTATTTCATTCCTAGATTTCCTAGTTACGTAAAATTAAAATTTAACAGGGAAATTTTTACTTCCTAAACAAGAATATTCACTTTTATATGTAACTTAAAGTGTAAATTATATCACCAGCTTTAAAAAAAAAAAAAAAAAAAAAAAAAAAAATGAAAGTCATAGGGTGCTAAGTTTGTTCATTAATTATGTAATTAATTGATGTAATAATAACATAAATTGTTCTAATTATGTTATGTCTAGTAAGTGAAAATATTTCACTCTTTGTTTTTTACGTATATATAGAAATACAAATGTTTATAAACAACTTACGTGATCATTTTTAAATTGTTGAACTACTCTACTACAGACCTACACCTTAATTTACAATAACGTTTCTTTTTATTTTGGCCGTCGGAAATGTCGTGTTTATTATAAATCCGGTTTCACTTTATATTATGGCAAATCTTTGTAGGTGGATTTTTTTTTTTTAAGAACTTCTATCGTGATGTATACATATATTATGATGTATCAAGAAAACATACTTTTTATTTAATATTGCAACATAGGTGCCGCCTTCAAGTAAACTGTATGACTCATCAGCTTTCTTTGTTTTATACTTTATATTAAATTGTTTGCATTCTATATTTACATCATATATGTTTTAGATGAGTCGGTATATAATATAATATCCTATACGCAAAATTAAATAACTAATATTAAAATAAATGAACCTGCAAAAACTATGAATATTATGCTAAATTCAATTTCTCTCCCCATTTTTTCCCCCTTTTCACTTACCAAAATATGTGCCTGGCATCGTACAAAACTAAATTATTATTTGAATTGATATTCTATATCTTGTCTCGTCCTAATTTTTAAAGGATTATAACAAAAGTTATTATATTATCAGTATGTATAGAAGCTATTATACCTACTTATATCTATTAAACTATAATTATTAATTATTAAGAAAAGAACGTTTGTATTACTTTTTCATTTTACACGCACCATGATTACAATCACTTAATAATTTCACGGTCATATTTTGAGCAGATTTATATACGGTCACGGGATAAATAAATATTGATAATAAAAACCATCATAAAAGTTTAAATTTCACTTAAATTAACTACATTTAAAGATAGAAATTTTTTAAAAAGCCGATACTACATAATACAATAATGATAATTTAATATCTTTATAATAATAAAAATATGTGATTCTTGTTTTTGTTTTTGTTTTTTTTTTGTGTAGGTTAAGAATTTTTTAATTACTGTTGTGTGATTATAGTAAAAGCTACATATTTCTTTGTATTTTAAAATAATAATAATTATTGAAATAATTAGTATTGCTTGAAGATGATATTTTTTTAAACACAATTTTATGGTATAGAAGACGTGTAGGTAAACACTTTTGTTTTTAGATCGCGTGACAATTACTGAGGATGTGACTGAAGTTACGTGGAAATGTTTACAACGTTCAACAAGTTTGATTTCAATGTTCAAACTTTATTCTCCGTGTCGAAGCTAGAAACACCTATTTTAATTATAAAGAAATAAAATTAACACCAGAACAAAATAATTCTCAAGTTCACTGATCGCGGAAGTATATATAATTTTTAATAAATATAATAAAATTATAAAAATATGAAATATTATTATTGTTATTATGTAAAAAAACAAACAGTATACTAAATATATTACTCAACCAAATCTGTTTCAGTTGTGGTTTACATTTTTCTCGCCGTTTTTTGATAATGTCCCCCCCCCCCCCCTCATTAAATATGCTATTATAGAAATTGCAAAATATGTGTATTGGACTTTAAATTATATATATATATATATATATATATAGAAGCAGTTTTTTTGCTGAAATAAATAAATTTATCCAAAGCAATACCAATACACCCTTGCGAGCTTATTTTACTTACGCATAGACAATTATTCGTTCATCTTATTTTTGCTTGATTTGCATTATAGTATTTATTCCTACATATAAAGGGTATGTAAAAAATTATTCACAACGCATTCAATAATTTCAATAGTGAGGGCAATATTATTTATTATTTTTTTTTTTTTAAGAAAACTTCACGCCCAAATGATTTTATTTTTCTCCAAGAATATATATAATATATATATATATATATATATATATATATATATATAATATAAAGCCACAAATATGCCAAAGATCTAGAATTTAGTGAAGCCTTCTTTATATAACTAGGTTGTTATATACTTTATATCCGTATATAAATGTTAATAAACACCCATATACTTCCCAAAATAATAATTTTTATTTTATTTTTCCTACAAATGATGACCACAGGGTACCGCTAGTTAGAGAAATAAGATAATACACTATACATCAATTTTACATGCATTCACAGTTCACTAGTAATGCAAGAAAGATGTGTGCATTCCACCACGTTTTTCTTTGCTATATGCTCTGCCAGGCCGCAGGACACACCCTTTTTGTGACCTGATGTAGCCGTCACGACTCTCACACACTCACACACAAAACGGTGACCACGCAAACTTTGTTTATTATTATTTCTACAAATGATCAAAATAAATCACCAAATCAAAAACTTTGAGCCCCAAGGACTTGCAATATTCTCTCTCTCTCTCTCTCTCTCTCTCTCTCTCTCTCTCTCTCTCTCTCTCTCTCTCTCTCTCTCTCTCTCTCTCTCTCTCTCTCTCTCTCTCTTGACAAAGATTATATATGTACAGTTAACATTTTCCTTTTATTGAAAGAAAAAAAAAAAAAAAAAAAAGGATAAAAGGATAAAAGGGTTTGACCTCTTGAATATAAAAATAAATTCACAACATAAAATTCCTGATTTTCAATTTCACACTAAACTTTTGTTTTGCAAGCATTTAAATTACCTTGTACGTGAAGAAAATATGAACTTTTATTTTGAACTCTTTTCCTAAATTCAAATTTAATAAAACTTAACATCATAAAATCGAAAACCAATTTTTTTTTATATAAATTAGGACATATTAAATATTTAGCATTAATGTTATATGAAATAAAAAGTAAACGGATTTTTTTTATATAGTATAGAAATTGAGATAAACAGATCTAATACAACGTAATTAAAATAGCTTTAAAAACATCCTTTTACTATTACAGTATATAATATAGGAGAAAATAATAAACATACTATATTTGTATCTAATAGTTAAGTGATTAGAGTTAGCAGGTTAACCTATTTCTTCGTTAAGTGTTATTTTCCTAAAAATATTAATTTTAATTATAAAGCAAAATATATCTTATTTTTAAAGACGTAGGCTGTATTTTTATTACTTTTATGCTAAATAAAAAATTTCTATTGTTTTAAAGCATGCATGCTTATTTAATTCGTTCCACATGCAGTTTCTCTATATACAGTTATAAAATAGTAATTACCAAGTTCTTGTAATTTGTATGTTAAGTATTGAAATTTTAATAAGTATTTCTTGAATGTATGTAGAAATTTTATTGAAATTTTTGTTGTCTGAATATATTATACTGTACAGCATATTACACATGACAAAAAAAATCATGCATATTATAAATAAATAGGAACTATTTTCTAAACGAAAACAATGTATAAGATTATTTTGTGCCAAGACAAATTATATTCACGAATAAAATCGTGAATGATTTATTGAGTCGTTTAATATAGGATATATAGTTTCAAATTATTTCGCCTAGACACATTGTAGAAAGTTATTGACCCCTCCTCTCTCTCTCTCTCTCTCTCTCTCTCTCTCTCTCTCTCTCTCTCTCTCTCTCTCTCTCTCTCTCTCTCTCTCTCTCTCTCAAACAATGATGCGTGATACTAAAGAAAATAAAACGTGTAAAAAAATCCTTAATTTTTGCTCAAAACAAAACATAAATATTATTCAAATTGAAATGTCACTTCTTTTTATAATATTAAAAAAGTGAAAATTTTCTTTTAGCTATGTGAAAGAAAAAACAACAACTTATTATTATTATTATTTTTTACAATTTGAGGATTTGTCTTTATATATACAATTTGATCCTTTGACCTGTTCCAAATTTTTATTTTCCTGTCCGATTTTCAAGAAATAGTATGTATTTGTTGTATATAACTATACACATGCACTGATCGAGCAATATCTAAAATTTACTTCAAAATTATTTTGCAAAAGGGAAAATTCAATTGACCCAAATAAATAAAATTTTATTCAATTTTGGCTAAGAATTCATCAGCAGACATACAAAGATGCATACAATCCAGACAACTTTTAATGTAAGCATTATACAAAAAGGAACTGGTAGAATTTACTACTGACATTAAATACAGTATAAGCAAAATTTTCACCTATTACCATAAATTTTTAATATATGTACACGTTTTTCGTATAACGTATTTAAGATATTAAAAAAATACAAGTTACTTTTGGTAATAAGATGTTTATTTTTTAAAAAAATCGTAAAGTATTTCCGCATGTATGATTAAATTTTCATGGACATTAATTTGCTGGTTTTAACTCCATCACGCATGGTTGCTATACGTGTACAGTAAATACTTATAACTCAATGTTTATATTATATATTTTCTTTAGCTGTATATACGAAGTAAAGAGCACGGATGTCAAGTCAGCATCTTTTCTTTTGTCTCTGATATAAGTATGCAAGGGCGTTCAATGTCACCATGTCTATAATTTTTATTTCTTGATATACGACTTGGTAAGCATTATAAAATTTACGTGAGCTATAATGTAGATATAGCATTAAGAATTATATACTAATTATAAACCTCGCTGAATGCCAATTTTAGTTTTATTCTCACACTGCTGATATTGAGATAAAAGTTTTTTTTTTTTTTTTTTTAACTTTTTGTCATGAAATTTAATTAGTTTCTATTTTCTATTTTTTTCTTTTCTTTCATTTAAAATGACATAGATCAGATTAAAGTTTAACACAAATAGAAATTATTAAGTAATATTATATTTCTATAGGTCTAATATATTAAATGAAGCAATGATAAACTAGATTTTTCATTTTCAAATTAAAAAGAAAAAACAACAACATGAAACCACCTAAATACCTTGTGCTTTATTATTTTAGCTTTAATACATTAATAATAGTTTATAACAAAAGTATTAAGTTTCTTAATATTGTTTTCATTCCATATTATATAATAATACAGTTCAATTATGCTATATGAATTACAAAATTATATTAAGATTTTGATTATTATAATGGTTTCGTTTATATAATATAGTGTAAGATTGCACACCTAATTTTATCTTTCAAATAAAAACAATAGATAATGCAATCATTATGTTTTTATTTTTTCTTATACCCAGCACCATGCATGACTGAGAACTAATGATTAAAATAAATAAGCTATCTACTTTTCTTTCCTTCTAAAAGAGATTAGACCGAGGTTGATGGTGAAGAGAAAACGATCATTACATCTTTTTGCACCAAGGTTGAAATGTTTTTTAAAATAAAAGTGACAGGATGTATATTAAATTTTTCTATTGATCTTCTGTGATATTTTTTTTAACAATATTATATTTTTAAAAAGGAACATGAATATGAAATCAAGGATAAAATGACGTATATATAATATTTTTAGTCACCTTTTAATCTTTAAGTTGTATACGAATTTTTAACAAGTCAAGGTAAAATTATGCTCCTTATTTTATACAAAACAAATGATCCTTGACTGTTTTTGCTTCACTTATATACGATGACCATGATATAGTTAAACTTATAAGTTAAAAATAATATTTTTCTTTATTCATATGTCGTATATGTCATAGTCACGACTGTCATAAGGAGTTAGTATATTGTTAGGTTATAGTATTAAAAGAGAGAGAGAGAGAGAGAAAAAAATAAAACATATCCTTGTTGAAAATTTTCTTTATACGCTAATCACTCTAATTACTCTGCTGCATCTCACACAACAACAACATTAAATTATTGCGGAAATAATTTTAGTAAATAATTTTTCACAAGGTCAGGATTAAAGGAAAAAGAATGCATATTATTCAAAAGATGTTTTGCTGTTTCTTTTTATATAAACAATAGTGCGATTGTTTTCTTGTACTTTTAAAAAAATGTGATTATATAAACTAAACTATTTAGTTATTAATGATCTCTAATATAAAAATATCAACAATAACAATATTGCTTCATAATTATGGTAAAAAAATATATAACAAAAATATATTTCAAGGACATTGTTTAAGTTATCAACAAACTTCTTTTATTCATTACAATTCTATGGGAAAAAATTGAAGGGTATAACATACTTTTTTTCTGTGTATTCAAAAATTTAATTACTTTACTATATCATCAAGTACAGTAACTTAATTGAATTTTATAGTCACGATTCTACGTAATTTATATATATAGGCCTATATAAATAAAGAAAGGAGAGTCTAAATTTTAATATTTAAATAATTAAGAAAATGTATGAAACTTGGTTGATAATTTACTTGAGACAATGTAAGTATATAAAATATGGTGGAACCATTTTTTTCTTCTGATGTGCATGTAAGACGTATAAGTTAGCATAAAGTATACTTCGTGCCAATACTTGTGTCTTTTATTACGAAGAATTTGGCAAATATTATATAACAATAATTTGTTAAGAAGTTTTTATTTAACGTACAGTACACACGAATAAGATTGAACTTATTACCATTTAAACTTTGCGTGTATTTTTCTCATTACAATAATATTGAACTTTTGACGCATGTAATATAAATGGAGGAAAAAACAACTTGAGTTTGCTTTACAGTACATACATCTATATATCAGTTGTGTGTATAATTTACTAACTCGTAAAAGTAACTCTATTTCATCTACTGAATGTATATGTTTACCAGTTTCGAAATGCGATATTTGTGCGATCTACACAAGTTCAGTGAAGCACAATTCTTCTCATAGTCACAAGATCAAATTGAAATGAGTGCATGGCATGAGGATAAAAACCTGACACTCCAACATAGAAACACCTGTGAGAGAAATCAAGTTTTTATATTTTTACACTTTTTGGTCCAATAAGTTATAGCACACCTTAAAACTTTTGTATATTATAGAAGAAGTAATATTCAAGCATATCAATAAAATATAGTTACTCTATTTATTTATTGACCGTGAAAACAGTTTTTTTCCTATTTTTGTCATTTTTTATTATTAGAAAAATCATATTATATATGTATCAATTTCCAATTTACATGCAAAAGAATTAAAAAGAAATATAATTTAGAGCATGTAATATTTTCACCACGTGATATTACTATTGTGTCATATGATACACAACAACCTGCTGTGCTATGCTGCATATATACCCATATTATTGCAGTTTTCTCTTTACTCCCGACTATTACAATATCTTTGCTAATTTAACAACCACGGAGTATAATCTAAACAATGAAACAAAAGCTTTTACTTAAAGGAAATGACATAATAATAAACTTTTTAGATTAAATTAAAATTTTCAAGGTATAATCTATTATAAACCATTTTCATATTATATATGTTTTTGATTTGAAAGTCTATCATTACACTTGATAATAATATATTATGTGAATTATTTATTTTGAAATATATATATATATATTTTGTAATAGAAAATATAATTAGATTTTGTTCTAGTTGTGACCATAAAAATTATAAAATATAGTTTAAAACTTGACGATAAAAGAAAAAAAAACAGTTAAAAACCACTAAAAACTGTGATCTTATACAAACGGATGCAATATAATACAGTAATATAATATACCTTATAATATTGATGTTTTAAACAGTATTTTACTATATATTTATTTATAATTTGCAGTATATTTTTTATTCTCAATGTATATGAATGACATACAATTATTTAAAAATTCTTTACATTATAATACGTTACTTATATTGAGAACATTTCAATAGATCGTTGAAGCATAAAATTTTATATATAAGAAAATGAAGTTCTTATATTATAAAAGTATATAATCAACTACTATATAGTGAAGTTAATTATTATTATAATAAGTGATGGTTATTCTAAACTATATACTGTAGTTATAAAAATAAAGTATAACTGTAACTATAACATGTTGTATAATAATTTTAATATATTATATATACTCTATACCTTCTCATCTCTCATGGTACTCATTACTCATACATACATGTACTGTAACGTACAAAGTGCAACGATCTTGTATTTAGTAAACAGTACCTACATGTATTTAAAAAAAATCAATAAATAAAATAGTAACAAAAGGTATTTCTTAATATTCTTATAATAATAAAGGTCTGCGCGTATAGAAAAAGTAATAACAAAATGCAAAAATAATTTATTGCTCATTGATACAATACTTTTTATTATCAAATAATTATGATGTTTTTTTTTATGTGATTATTAATAATTAAAAATTTTATTTAATTTTTTTTTAAATATGTTAACCGGATTTAAGAAAGGAATTTTTTATATTATTAATTTTTATAGCTTAATTTAACTAATAGTTTCGTACCGCTCTATTTAGTTTCATGATAAATCATTTAAATTTGCAAAACTTTTAAAATATTGTTAAGTAAAACTTACAGGAGTGCTTATAAAAGTTCAAGGTGGTTATTGGAACTCAAATTTAAAATGATTTATTTATATTCAGCAACAGAGTAAGCTTACAAGTATACTGAATACAATATATTATATTATAGTCAATGTAAAAATGTTGCAATGGAAAATGTTGTAAATTGCATGAGATATTAAGCAATACGTTATTAGTTATTACACTTAAATTTGATACGAATATAAAGACTTTTTGTAGTATTGTGTCTCCTTTTTTGGTATTAAATATTTTTGCTACATATTGTTTCTTCGTAAAAACTGAAATCAACGATAAACATACATTTAAAGATGTTTCACTTTATAAAATTCTATGCTTTTCAGCAACTCTTCTGTCACTAGCAAAGTAAACGCAAGAGCTTTTTTAAAAAATTGATATTTTAAGCACATTAATATAAATTTAACCAAAAAATATTATATATTTAATTTAATTCCTTTTTAAAACAAAAACCACTCTCATAATTTTAAAGTAAAGTTAAAGATATCAAATTTAATAATTATAAAACAAGCTCAGCGTTTATATTTTGATAGCACGTGTACATTTCACTTTTTATTTTAAATCTTCACGTCATAGCTTGTATCTGACAAGCGAATAAAAGAAAATTTTACTTTCAGTAATTATTTTTACATTATAATGTATACTTTTTCCTATGCATGAAGAGAAACACTCTGCCAAAAATTAATAGTAAATTAAT
Source organism: Ecdyonurus torrentis (assembly GCA_949318235.1). Classification (NCBI taxonomy): domain Eukaryota; kingdom Metazoa; phylum Arthropoda; class Insecta; order Ephemeroptera; family Heptageniidae; genus Ecdyonurus; species Ecdyonurus torrentis. Next base: position 30,914,625 of record OX439130.1, read on the forward strand.
TATATAAGATAAAAAATGCAGTTGAATACACCATATAAAATGAAGTTATATGTTTGTTATTTTAAACAAGAGTTTAACTTTTATACAATGTATTTCTTTGGCAGATTAGGATGAAATAGTTTGTAAATTAGGATTTGGTTGCAAGCTATTCGTGCGTATAAAGTTTTTCATAGCATATAAAAAAGAAATTGCTTATATAAAAGCAGCTCTTTTTCTCTGCTTCATTGCACTTTTTTTTCTCATAAGTATATAAAATAGAAGTAATTTTTGTCAGGAAACATTAAAAAAGCGCAAGAGTGAAAAAAATAAGTATTCTTACCTTTGGGCATTCCACATGGTCCTTTCGTCCGAGAATTATCCAAAAAATCGAGATCAAATTTGCGTGCTTGAGGATAGGTAAGTGCCACGTGTGCAGAACACGTGGTCCAAAGTGTCACGAGCGCTAGTAGCGCCAGGGAAGACGCCACGTAACGCCGCAACATGGTAAGGGGGCTGGAAAAAGAAAAGGATATAATGAAAAATATTGTCTGCAGTTGGTAATATTGATTAAACTAGTCACCAAAAGACATTTTTGTGTCGAAATTCCCAGGACAAACAAATATCATCCAATATTTTTAAATAATACATTATTTTACAAATATTGCAATTTTAGCCCCAATGCGGAATTAAAAAAATGTATTTTTTTTACCATAAGTTTGCTTTAAATAAAATATTTAAAATCTGGAAAATTTGATCTCCTAAAAAGCAGTTAATCATCCCAATTACTTTAATTTCCCTACACAAAATTTTCAAAATTACATTTTTCTCATTATAGAACAAAGAAGCGCGATGTGTGATGAAGATAAATACGCGTGTAATATAGCAGAAAATAAATCAAACAAAGGGATTCAACTCGCTCTTTATAAATTTATATATTAATGTTGAAAAAAAATGTAAGTATGTATATAGTGACTTTAAGTATATTGAACTTTTTATATCAAAGTCCCTGAACAATTCTTTATAATTTCTTCCTATTGTAATATATTGAATGTCACGCAAGATGAATTTTAATTCTTAAATCATACACCGGATCCTTGTTGAAATCATACCACACATCAAAATCATTAAACACAAAGAATTGATGTAGTAAAAATTTTACCTATATATAATACAGTTATTATTAAAGATCATTGGCCGTATTTATAATATTTAAAATAATTTCTATTCTCAAAGAAATCAGCACATTTCATTTGTTTCATTATTTCGTTCAAAAACAGCAGGATTATAATCAGACTTTTTATTTTTATTATTTTACCAATTTCAATTTAAAAATAATAATTATTTTAATGAATCTCATTTTCCTTTGATTGCCTTAGGTATGACTATCAGCAATATTTTCTAATTATTGCGTGATTTAGTAAAAGTTATCGCACATTACAAGCTTTATTATTATTATTATTTACCCTTCAAGGCATTTTGGTAGAAAAAGAAATTCACAGCACCTCATCTAATATAACAAAAACTGTGATGTCATGAAATAAAAAAATATACGCATTTAAAAGTTGAAAGAATAAAAAATATATGCATTTATCTCCACATTAATGCTCAAATTGAACTTGGATTATTCTATTTGCAGCAAAAAATTCATGTTTCCAACGCGTATAATATTGCAAAGAAATACAGTATATGTAATTACACCTATAATATTTTTTGACGTTAAGGTATGTAAAGTGTCTTTAGAAAGTAAAAGTTTTATGTTTTGTAATTTCTGAATTATTTATAATAGTTATTTTTTATTTGCAAAATAAACCACTAAAGTGTACATTATTTATAATCATAAATCAATTTATAAAAAAATATTTATATTCAATTAACAGCAAGAAAAAGTTCTTCTATATTATATTGAATTTTTTGTGTTTTACGAAGCGCAACTATCATGTATTAAACGCAGAAAAAAATGAAAGGATGCAAATCTATTAAAAATTTTCTTTTGTCGGCAGTAGTATATATTTTAAACTACTAAAAATGCAATTAATAAAATTTTAATTCTTACTTTCAAGCAATATGATGTCGATTAGCTTGATCATCCATCTCATAAATAAAAAGTAAGGTCTGATGATTTTAAGGTAAAAGCTTTTAAGTTTTCAATTATGCAAATTTAAATTAAAAGTAAGAACATTTGAAAGAAGCAATTGCAATCATTATATTTTTAATAAATCAGTTTAGAATAAAATTTATAAAATTTAAAAATACATTTGTTCATTTTGAAACATCGCTCAGTAAATGAGACAAATTAAAATTAGTAAGGAGAAAATCATATTTAATACAACAATTTGGCTGCATCCTTTGAATTTACAGTATATAAATATTTCTGTATCTGTAGGTTGTTAGCAAAAAATGTAACAATTAGTGGACGTTGTTTCCTTCTTTACAGTCTGGCGTAAAAAGGAAAGAAATAAACTAGTACAAGAAATTGCAAGAGAAAAATTTAATGTAGTTTTAAGAAATCATTATAAACTTCATTCTATATAATATAGCCCAAGATTTGATACACATTATTATGTACGTACATCGATCGAGTCCTAATGATCTATTAAATTAGTGAGAGATGCACAGAAAGAGAAAATAACAATTTTGTTGTGTAATTTAATCTATATAGATGATGCGTTCCAAAAAAATTAAAATGCTATTATCTACTACATCATATCATTGTGTGAAGTCGAATTTATCTGTGTTATTATTATAAGAGTACTTATACAGACTTTTGCAAGAGAGCTCACTTGGGAATCAACGTGAGAATTTTAAAGTCAAGTTACAATTTTTTCTTTTATGAAAGTGGTTTGCACTTCTATTGTCAATCATTTAACATATTCACCTTTTTTTTTCTTTTTTTTTTTTTGTACTTGTACAAATTAACACATTTATTGCTATAACTTATTATGCATTAAATATAATTATAATTATATATATATAATAATTATTTATGTATATTATATTTATATATATATAAAAAATATATAAATATAATATACATAAATAATTATATATTATATATAATATTATGGGGAAATATTTATAAAGTTATTCCACTCATTTAATATAATTAAAATAGTAAATACAATAAAATTAATTGTAATCGAAACAAATTTGTATGAAGAATTTGCTGTAACTTACCACCAATTATTATAATGCCAGTTACTTTTTTTTTTACTTTTAGGTACGTATAAAACTGTAAAGTTCAATTACGCATGATATATAAATTTTATAAATATTTATCTTTTATTATAATATGTTGTACAAATCGCAGTACACTATATCATAGCATTTAGTTATTTAACGTACACGCACGTATAACAATATTAATTTTTATATTAAAAGTTATTACTTTAATTTGTCATAGGCAATGAAAAACAATATCACTGAATTAACCACTACATAGATATGAAATTATTACAATTCGATGAAATGTTCTGCTCAGTCAGATCCATAAGTATGAGTCATGTCAATATCTTATTTAATATTTGTTGCCATGGTTAATATTTCATATATGTAGCCTAGATATGCATTAAGGTTGTTTGTATGAAATCATATATTAATCATTATATATATATATATATATATATATATATATATGTAAATTGGATATACTTTGATTTTAAAACATTTCAAAATAACGTATAATGTGTAGGTGTTAAAAAGTGACAGGTGCGACCCTGGCTATTGTATAACCAATAAACTATTAAAGGGAATATAATACAAGCCGCACTTTTTTAACAAGACTTTATTATTATAAGGTCTTACATATTATGAAGGTTAAACAAAGTTGGGGGTGTAAATTTATGTTAACACCTGTACAACATAATAGGTGGCCGGTATATAAGAGAGGAATAAAAAAAATTAATAATATATCGTAGCGAGCGGAAGGATGTTAGACAAAAACCACCGGCTGTTTCAAGAAACATTCATTTAGAACCCCGCTCGGTCTAACTTTTTTTTAAAGTAATTTAATTTTTTCTATTCTTCTATATTTATTTTTTTTACAAATTTAAATTTATTCAAGTAATTATACAAACATGCTAATAAATTAGTATACTAACTAATAATAAATTGTTATATTAATTTTAGGGTGAATTAAATTATAACAAAATATTTATACGCGTATTTGTCGAGCTAGAGCCATATAGAAAAGTACATTCATAATAATCAATAATTTTTTTAAATGCCAACTTTTTTTTTTTTTTTTTTTTGTTTGTTAAAAAAATAAACGTGGTATTTGAATTCTCTCTAAAGATCTCTAGACTGAAGCATTTCCGTGACGTCACAACATCACGGCCTTTGCGTGACTTGAAAATGACGTAATGACCCTTCACCTGAGCCCACCAGCCAAACCAAGCAAGCTTTTTAGTTGAAGATATTGGCGCCTCTCCCTCTCTCTCTCTCTCTCTACTACATAATTCTAATAATATCAGATCTACAGAAAATTATTCATGATGTTTACATGGGGTAACATCAAAAAGAAGAATATATTTTTGGGTCAAACTTTATATGAATTTTTTATTAAAATTATAATTATTAATGAGACATTCGTTAAAAAATATATTAGACACGGAAGAAAGTGAAATTACACTGCGCGCGGACATGTGAAGTTATATTACTTCCGTAAATATGTTATTTTGAGCCAATAACCTAATTTTTCATCAAGCAAATATACGTAAAACTGTTTGTTCTCGTCAACTCTGCAAATAATAATTATAATAATGCAAATAAAATTATTATGTTTATGATTATATGTTTAGATTTCTAGTTTTTATAAATACCTTTTCTAAAGTTGAGACTTTTCTTATAATTATAACTTTTAAAAAAAAAAAAAAAAAAAAAAAAAAAAAAAAAAAAAGTGATTCTATTTTGAAATGTGAACTAAATTTTTAACTTCAACCCGCACGAAATTTATATCCAAAATACACATTAATTACTAACTATATAGCAACTAAAAAAAAAAAAAAAAAAAAAAAAAAAAAACGGCGCGTATATAACTTTCGCTTAAAAAAAAAAACGTTTAAATCTTGTATACATCATTTGTTATATTACAGGTTTAGAGAGATTTTTATTATTATTCTGACTAAGCATTAAAATTAACACATTACGCAAATGTTTTATCCAACTTAACTTTACTTTTGTACTTCAGTATATTGTATATTATAAGTA